>JBAJNP010012734.1:0-13001 GCA_036877545.1 Yasuhikotakia modesta | reverse complement strand
TGGGCATTAATAAGAGTTTGTTCACCCGGTGCGGTCCGATATCTGGATATTGAATAATTGACATGTAACTGATGAATTCTCTGTAGGTGAATGGACATGACTTCTCAAAGTCTGGCAGGGTGGACGCTGTGCCTAAAGACCCCACTGTGGTCCAGTTGTTAAGACGGAACCGGTCGTCCCGAGACCAGCGCGGCTCACAGGAAGTGTGTGTGGTGGACGCGTGCGCTCAGACAGACATCACTTTTGAGCACATCATGGCTAAGAGGAGCCCCTGTAGCCCACCTGTGCCGGACATTTGTCCCTTCCTGCTGTCTGACAGGTGTGTTTATATTTGCTAAACATCACGCCACAGACTGTATGTAATTATTGTGGCATATCCGTTTCCTGTATTGAGTGATACACAGGGTGACTGAAGCCTAATGGAGAGTTAAAACACCACACAGACTGGTTCACAGCCCCCTCTGGCCTAGCCATCTTTAATACAATACTCCAGATTGTACAATAACACACACATCATTCAGGCCTTCAGTGTTGTGTATCTGTGGATGATGCTATTAGTTACTAATGTGTGTGTCTGGGTTTTTCCATTGTGTGTGAGTGTGTCTGACTGGCTAAACAGATTTAAGGATTCAGTTTATGTTTGTGTATTTGTTGTTGTGGTGTGTGTGTGTTTGTGTGGGTTTTTTTAGAAAAACAATATAGTTGTTTTTTATTGTACAAATGCAGGTTTCCTGTGTGTGTGTAGCTAACCAGGATTAAGGATTCATCCCGTCTGTGCACCGTGTGTGTGTGTCTGTGTGTGTGCAGCTGTCACTCCATTCCGATGGCGGATCATGAATATTTTGATTGTCCAGAGTTTGTGTTCAGGCCTCAGGCAGAGATCGAATGGACCGAAGAACCTGAATGTGAGGTGAGCTCACAGCCACTGTTTAACTCTTAAACTGTTATGAGCAATAAACTACATGATGTTTGTTGATTTGTGTTTTAGATGAGACTGGAGGGATGATTTGTATGCGGGTGTGTTTGTGTTACAGGAAGTTGAGCTTTGTCGAATGAACAGTCAGGAAAAACTGGGTCTGACATTCTGTTACCGTACCGATGAAGATGATGCTGCCATTTTTGTTGACCAGGTGGGAACTTATGTTTTGTTTATCTTTTTTCATCTTGTTTCCGGTTCTTTCACCATTTCTCGCTCTGAGATGTGGAAATAAAGACCACCTGACATTGAGGGGGTTTGATCCTGAAACGAATTCGTTTCTCGCTTGTATTATCACCAGAAGACTGATCGTAAACAGCCTGTAAAATCATGTATTAATATATGTTGGTAATGAAATGGGTTCACATATTAATGCCATGTTTGATGTTAATAGGTTGAGCCCGACAGCATAGCCTCACGGGATGGGCGCATCCGGGAGGGTGACAGGATCTTACAGGTGGGGCTAATTCTCTTTTATTTACAAGCCAGTCACCACCCAAATACCATCACAAAAACTCATTAAATACCAGTTTAAACGTTTCTGTTGTCACAGAGTCGGTGTGACATTCAGCAGCGATCGTAGGGATAAAGTTTTGTAGAGGGAGATGCAGTCATGCAGGTGTAGCGCTGAGGCTCTCGGTTGTCTCGTTTTCTCCACCCGTATTATTTTCCCATGACAGCACCATTACTCTGTACGAGAAAAGATGGATGACACCTGTCAGACGCCGGTTAATTGTATCTGGCCGTGTTTGCCGCTAGAAATTCCTTCTCGTAGCGCCGTGGCTACCTCAGCCCGGTTGGCGGTCTCAGTAATCGATGCAGTCCATCCTCCAGTAAACGCACAGTTGAGCTGTTGTCGTCCAATGGTGGGGGTTTGGTGGGGGTCTGCTGTCGTTGATGAAGTGTGTTTCCGGTATGAAGATCTTGACAGTCTATCATTATCTTTGAGTCACTGTCTTCCGAATCCACATTTCTTCCAGGACAAGGAAGCGGCTGTTGCTCTTCTCTCAAATGAGAATTCCAGATCTGTGTTGCTTGTCACCAGACCTGAAGGACAGGTGAGCTAATGGGCATTGCTGACTATCTCAGCTTGCAAACACTGCTCGTGTCAGTACCTGTTATGTACGTAATGCATGTATTTTTCAAGAGGAAGCCATCCCACAATGCACTGCAAAAGCTCAGTGAATTGCTAACTTTGCCAAACCTTGACTCCTCTTTCAGATGGATGGAAATTGGCTTGATGAGGACCATCGTGATCTTCTAGAAGAACTGAAGATAGAGATTTCTGAGGAACAAAAATATGAGGGATTCCCCAACCCAGCAGGTCACTTTAAACGAGTGAGTGTAATCGTATGAAGACTAAAACTACCCTAGCAATACCTTCTGGGTCTTTTATATCCATTAAGATCTTCTATCTGTCTGCTTCTTGCAGTCCAAAAGGTTGGAGGAAAGATCTTCAGATACAGCGACTTGTTCTTCTACAGTTCTGGAGGAGGACAGTGGTGTGAAATGCAGTATTGAGGAGATCTCTACACGTGATTTGCTCTCTCAAGCCCAAACACGGACTCAAAAGGTTCCTGTGGACACCATGAGCTTCTTCAGCAGACACGAGCCGGGTCAGAGTGGAAGGATGACTGAGAACGGTGTCGAATGTGATTGTGTCCGGCAGCTCCTGGAACTCGAGTGCAAGATCCGCAATGGCGGAGAATGCGGATTGGTCTACAGGCGAAGCAGCACCATTGAATGCAGCCTGACGGATCAGTGTGGAAGCGGCGTTGCACGGGAGCTGCACATGCTCAACGAGGAGCTGCGCAGCATTGAGCGTGAGTGCCAGAACATCATGCGGGCGCAACAGCTCCGCAGAAACAAATGTGACTCGCCCAGGTTGGATAAGGAAAACCGTCTGTGGGGTGGCAAGCTTGCAGATTTAAACGAGCATCCTGACAGACTTCAAGGCGAGAAGATCAGAGATAAAGACACATCTAGCTCCTACAACACAGCAGAAAGGTACGTGGCACGTCGGCCCACGAGAGACCGCATCCTTCGGGAACGAGCCCTGCGGATCCGTGAGGAACGCAGCGGGGGAATGACTACAGACGACGATGCCGTCAGCGAGCTGAAGATGGGTCGCTACTGGAGCAAAGAACAACGGAAGCGGCAGCTGGCACAAGCGAAGGAGCAGCGACGCAGGAGGGAGTTCATGCAGAGGAGCAGACTGGAGTGTCTGAAGGAGACCGTGGGGAGTGAGGAGGTGAACATCCTGGATCTCAGCCACAAGAAGATGCTAAAGAAACGAAGTAAGAAGATCTTGGACAACTGGATGACAATTCAAGAGTTGATGAGCCACGGAGCTCGAGTGCCGGAGGGCAGCAAAGCCCACAGCGCTTTTCTCTCAGTGACCACTGTTTAGGGGTCTCGTTTTTTGTTGTTGTTGATGAAGCTGATGTTTCTCATGCTTTGTGAAGCTGAAGCTTTAAAGACTCATTTTTAAAATACTGTGTGTCTTTCAAAAAATGTAAACAAACCTCTCTTCTGATGTTTTACCTCAACCATTACAAGACCTCGCTGTGATTTAACAACAGAATGTATAAAAAGCATTTTTATGTGGTTTAATGTTGTTTCTATCCATGCATTTATATTTTATAAAGTTTTCAGTGGAATAAACAAACAGTACATTTGTACATCACACATTTGACATAAGACAGTGTTTTGCATACATATGCGATTTTTTTTGTACTGTTTTGAAAATTCTTTTCATTACTTTGTCATGTTTTCAGTCTCTTTCGATGTATGAAACAACTTTGTGCTACATGGGGAACAATAATAAATGATTGTCATATAACTCAGTTTTGTTATTCTTCCTCCTGAAAGAATGTTTGCTAGTTTTTCTAGTAATGCTAGCAACTTGTTGTCTGTTAAAATGTCCTGCTCGCAACACTTGCGTCATTGTCAGCGTCTTTTTTTTGGCACGTTATGTCACGTTACCTGCGAAATCTCCCTGCCAGTCTTCCAGAAACTTCTTGTCTGAAGTCAAAATTTAAAACAGACAGAAAATAACATTAGAATCTTGAACACAAGTTAAACTAACTGGGACGTTTCATAAACTCATAAAGGTAGAGAATAGAGCAGGAGTCTTTAATTAAACTTTAGGGTCCAACTGCATCGCCCTCCTGTCAAATTTATGTTATGAATCCCATAGTGTCAGTTTAATTGGGTCACTGTTACAGGATGTTTCATTCAGTTTAAATGATCGCGTGAATCACAGAAACAGGCGACAGCTTTGCATCCTCAGCTATTTTGCCCTTCGTGTACAAAACAACATTTACTCACCGAATTCAAATGATGCTGCTTTTACCAAAGAGCATCCAGGGATTTACGGCCTTAAAAAACAGACAGTTTTCAAACTTTCTTTTTTATTTTCTCTTCCTCTCCTCTGCTGATGATTCAAATGCACTCGGTCACCAGCTATGTCAGAACAAATGTTATATAACCTGTCAGAAAGTTGCTCAGCTTGAACTCAGATCAAAGTGTGTTAGTGGCTCTGAATCGGATGTTGTGGGTATTTTGCTCTGCTCAGAACTCAGTCACGGCCCCTCGTGTTGATTTTTACTGTCTTTGAAAACCCTCCTCAGAAATATCTTCTAAAAGTTAAGTTTGCTGGTGTTTCTTAAAGGGATGTTCAAATCTGAGGTTTATCTGCCGTGACAAAACGACCAAAAGTTACTCATTCAATTCATCACTGTTTGACAAGTTTTAGTCGAACCAACAAAAAACTTTTTAAGCCACACCCACAGTGGATTCTGATTGGTCTAAAATTTCTCTCCACATTCAACTGTCCGCATATTACATATTACATAACTGTATTAAACATCACACTCAGATTTTACTGTCGGTATGCAGCAAATTCACTTTCAGTCTGGACAGATAAACAAACCAACTGGTGTCACACCAGATTAGGACATACATTTGTTTTCACTTTGTATTGTTCATAAACCTCTTCTGTACAATCAAAACAAACATATTAATGTGATAAGACTCTCTCGTGAGTGTCGGCTCTTTGTGTAACTGTAAACACTGAAATGACACATTTAAATAATAATTTCGGTCAGGCTGAGATGTTTGTCTTTGAAGCCCACAGGCTGATAATGTTTGTCACCACAAGCACAAACATTCATCTCAGAGAAGGTTGATAAATACATATTTGTGAAGGTACTTCATCTTTAATATGTTGTGTTTATGAGTATTTTTAGCAATAAGTTGTTGTGGCTTTTATTTTAATATGTTGTCAGATTCATTGTTTCCTGTCTCTCATTTGAATAATCTCCACCTGTGTCTCATTGAGGAGATTTGTGCGTCTGTTTGGTCATTTGTAGCTGTTGGTCTTCTGGGAGGTCATTTTTGTTTTAGCAGCAGCATCATTTGAGGTAAGACTGTCTGTCTGTTTGTGGGCATGTGTGTGTTTTTATTAAACTCTGACACATTTGTACACATTTGTAATGTCACTGCAGATTTTCAGTGTCACATTAGAGATGTTGAAATGGCTGCATCTTTTGACCACTGACCTCATGCAAACGTTTGAGTTTCTCTTCACACCCAAATGGTTTGATAAAATGTGACGTTTAGACGACAACAAAAACACAAACACTGTCAGTTTGCTAAACTAAAAACAAACACATATGAAGCAACAGAGAAGATTTGCCTCATTTGTTTTTCTGAACCTGTTTCACAGGCTCTGTTTGGCGGTTGTTTAGTCGCTACATCGGCTGGGTTCATACGCACTGCAGGACTCGAACCCCTCGCACGGCCGCACAGTGGGATGGTTCACAGAACAGGTAACGCTCTCTGTGATCCCACAATGCACTGGGGCTCACTGCTGAGTCTCCATTCACATGCCTGTCATCAGCTAACTGAACTGTAGCAGACTCACAGTTAAAATGTAATTAAAATATTGCAAAATTTGACAGATGGAGCCTGAATTTTCCCAAGCAAAATTAATTTAAAATGCATAAAACATGCATTAATCTGCATAAACATTTGCATTAGAAATTATTGTCATGTCTACAAGGTGAAAAATGTGGTCATGGCTTTTAAATTTTGGCACATAATGTCTGTTCATCTCTTGCCTCTTGCGTGTTTATGAAATACTTTGTCTTGAGCTGCTATAATGTTAAGATGTGGTTGTGATGCAAACCTTTAAAACCTTGTTAAACACATTCAAACATCTGACAGTGTTTAATAACCTCAGATGAACCGTCTGTTGTCTTCCTGCCAGCAAAACAGGCCTGTTGTATTTTTTAGAGGTGAATAAGGATTTAATGGGTGCGTAAAACACAACAGCTTGTCAGACACAGATCGTCATGTTATGTAAGATGCTGTTGTTAGTAGTAAAAAAACCAAACAAAACATTTCATTGTGTTTGACTCTCACGATTCACAAACAAACCATTTTAATCTGATAATCGCTGCTGTAAGTGAAATGTTATTGACGATGAGAATCTAAATATTGAATTTTATTAAGAGAAATTTCCTGTTCTGCAATATATTTACATTTCACAGTTCATCATAAAGGAGGCGATGAAATCAAACACATTACAAACACATTTTTTCATTTTGACTCAGACGTTATGATTTTTTTAACAGAATTAAACATCAGGACCATTTAAAACAAAGCTGGTTGGACAACTAGTTCTCTGCTCTTTAAAGTCTGTAAAAACACACCATGTACCTGCAGGTGCAGGAAATCTATAAAGTCGTTTCCATCACGGTTAATAAAATGCATTTAATGCGCATTACAGTAACAATATGCAACCGCTGCGATTGAAATGCCAGTAATGCAGAAACAAGTGCAACAATTACAGACTGTGCTTTTACAATAAAAATACAAAATATACCACAATAATAAACGGCAGTGTTTCAATGTCTAAATCCAACATTAATCTGATTCGTGGTACAAATGTTGTGTTGGTGCTACAGAGATACGAAATTAAGAATCATCAAAATTTCTTTATTCTATTTGCTCTGTAATCGTCCAAGTTTATCACAAAGTCTACAATTTAGTTGACCTGCCGGATGCTGTAACAAACCAGGATAACTGTATCCTTGGAAATGTAAGCTTGGGTCGTACAGTTGCGGTAGTGATGAGAGAAGGTTTGTATTGCTGTGTTAAGTCTGTGTGTTAAGTCACGGATAAAATCCGGTAAAATCTCCCGGGCGCTGGAAGTAGTGTTTATAATCCGAGTTTTCCTAGTGACATTCCCCGTTGAGCGAGGAACCCTCCCCTCTCGGTGATGAAGATCTGGAGATTCCGTTTTCCGTGTTATCCGAGTTGGATCCGCTCTGACTGTGGTGGTCTCCTGAGCTACAGGGGGGCTTCGTTTTCTCCTTAAAGTCTGTTATGATCACCGTCAGATCTCCCACCGTCACCTCCAGGTGCTGAGCGCTGCTCCGGTCCACGTTTTTTAACCGGGGCCTGTGGATCCAGAGAAAACAGATCAGAGGTGCTCATGCAATGATAAGAAAAATGGAAAACCTGGAATTCAGGAACTGAAAACGGTCGTTGTGACTAAAACTTAGAAACTTTGCTCAAACTGAACAGTCCGTCACTAAGGAGAAAAACTGAGAATTATGGGTAGTTGAGCTGCAGAAAAAAAATCATTGTTATAACAACAATATCTTAGCTTTCATTTATGCTAAATTTTAGCCATTTTTGTTTACATTTTTGATAACAATTTTTATTTCGTTTTTTTTAGAATTTAACAGGACAAAAACTTTATTTCCATCTTTAGTCCTAAAATATCCGATTACACACTCTTATAACTAACAGAACCTCTGAGAATCAGACACGCTACGGCAGATTCATTAACACTCGTTCATGAACTCCACCTCATTTTCTTGTGGCTGTTCTTTTTCAGCGTAGAGTCTTTCTTGTTTCTGTCTCTGTCCGTTCTCTCTTTTCTCTCCTTCTTGGGCTGTGCGGGAGAAGAAAACTGATGAGTGACTTGCTGAGCAACCAGCTGGGAAACAGGATGAGGTTTCCTGTGGAAAAACAGAAAGAGTTTGAGAAAAACAGGCAAGGGAGACGTTTGAATCGAGATCGAGCTCAAAAGCGTCTGATGAAAAGAACCGTGTGGGAATAAGGTGTTTATTTTGAACGCTGCCAACACACACGTACGTTGTAACACCAGCTTCTGTGTTTCAACCGGCGGTACGGCGTTGATGTTTTTACCCATAAGCCCCTGGGGCTTTGGGAATAGCTAATGAAGCAACACACTGTAAAATGAGGACACTGAGAGTCTGAAAGCAGAGCGGGCAAGAATTGGTCATTAGCATGTATCTGGAGCTCAACCGTGTGAAAACAGACGCCGGTCATCCGTGTGTCGGGACCCGTCTAACACCCGTCACTCGCCGTCACACAGGATAACAATCAGTGTCACGTTTAATGTCACTTAACACGAGTCAAACAGACTCCTGGGTAAAACCAAACACAAATACGCTTTAAATAAAACCCAGTCTGGTTTTAATAGGACATTTTCTTCATGTTTGTGGTGAATAAACGCTGTAATACTCTCTCCTGCAGAGCGGCTGGTTCCCCGGAGGGACTGTGTCTGTACTGTGAAATAATCTGGGGCTGGCAGCTGGTTCTGGGTCAGTGAGGACATTTCAGCTTCATGCATTAGTCTGTCGGCCGAGGTAACAACCAGGTAAACAAAACACCAGCAAACTGGTGACACAACACAAAAACTCCCATTTACTTGGTATTGCGGTCATTTCAGACTGTGTTCGACTGGAAAAATAACTTTTCATGCTGGAAAACGCTGTCAGACACACAGACCATTGATGTCTTTTATCCCAAATGTTAAACAAACTCTCTCTCAATGAACCTTTACATAACAAACAAAGGCAGCAATAGACAATAATAAAGACGCGTTATTTGAGCAAAAGTATAGCTGCCAAGTAGAAAATATAGTAAAACAAATGCTTTAGTTTATGCATTTAGCAGCGCATCATCTGCGACTGTGGAGGAGATGGAGAGACAGAGCAGACGCGCACGCGGAGCGTCTGCGCATGCGCAGCGCCTGCATCCCCAAATGATGCTGCGATGGTAACAAACGCGAGAAACGTTCATGTCTGGTGATGTTTTATCACCAAAACCATAACAGAGAGAAAAACATGCTGAACCCACGAGCCTGTAACACGTCGTCCAGCAGTTTCAATAAGGTTGCATTGAAAGTAATAATGAACGACTGAGATCGTTCGTGCAATTCAACCAAACCCGTGCGACTGTTAATATGCGTTTAAATGCGCAGAAATCTAACTTAACACCTCAATGCAACACAGATAAAGTCTCGGATCTCGGTCCAAACGTGTTTTCAGGACAGCGGCACAACTCACCGGGTCGACGTGCCCTTCCTCCCATCGCACGTCACGCACTTGCGTCGCGTTATAATCGTTCGCACACGCGCGGGTTAACGCACGGGTAACCCGTTCACACAGGACGTGAGGTCGTGCACGTTTTTCCCGTTTGTTTCGTTACCTCGTTGCATTTCTCTTGTCGCCCATGTTGCCGGAAACTTCGCGCGAGCGCCCGCGACGCGCGCTCCCGGACGGCGGCCGTCACGTGACCGCAACCCACCAATCCCGTGCTGGCATTTTTATCCCATATTATATTATTGTTGATAAATAAAACAATAATCGCTTAAAAGTCGGTGTCGTGGGGTTTTATTAAAGGAGCTTTAATAAGAACGTATGAAGATCTCAAATGTATTTCTGTGTTATTCAGTTATTACACTTGCATAATAAAAATAATAAAGTTTTATACAAAATCCAATCACATCTGATGTTGTTTTAAGCAAAATAATAAAGCATTAGTTTTGGGTTATAACTACTTATTTATTATAAAAGTTTTATGTTGAAACCTAATGTAATGTCAATATATCTTATATCTCTGCCTGCAGCACGTACTCTGTACAACATTATCTGACATAATGCAAATAACAGGTTTAAAGTAGATCATGGCTTGTCATTTATTTTACATCCACACATTCAGTTCAAGTCGAGTTTGCATTATATGTTTGTCTGCAGTATATAAACGTGATTGTATTTGCATGTTATGTCAGTGGTGTAATGTTATAAAATTAATATATAACATGTCAATATATCTTATATCTCTGTCAAATTTCAGTGGGAAAAAGTAAAACATGGTTTTATGAACTTCCTGAGAGCAGGACAGAATTACAAGATGACAGTAAGTCGTTTTAGTTTTTATTTGACATTTTTCCAGGTACTTTAACGAATGCAACTAAAATCCACACAACCAAGCTTTATTTACAAGTAACAACGTATAATTTACAGAAGAACGTTAAAGAATGTTTAAATCATTGTATGTTTCCAATATCAGAATGAGTATCAATAACTACTGCTTTCCCTCGACCCGAACAGCAAAATGTATTTCAATACAACCTCATGATAAAATAAGATGATAAATTCAGATGAATATCTGATCTGAACAGACGGGAGGGACTGAGAAAACGTGACTCAGTCACTGAGCTCCTCTTCGTCGCTGAAGTACGCGCTTTTTTTGATCCTGAGTTTGTGGGTGTCGTCAGACGTCGACGCGTCTGCCGCTTCTTTCGCGCCCTGTTTCCGTCTCTTCTCCTCTTCCTCAATCCGAGCTTGCTGATAAAAAGGAAAAGAGATATTTCTCTTTGAAAGCCCTTCATTACTGTATAATGACTAAAGCATTTTCAGAAGAATCTGATTACATAATCACAAACAACATTTGACTTATATAACCCATCTTAAATAATCTTTTCAATAGTGTTTTTCTTTAACAACACTGTCCCTTTAAGAGTCTAAATCAGAGTTGATGTGAGTGTTTATACACAAAGAGTTGTTTTAGCACTAAAGTTTGCGTATACTTGCATTATCAACAGTTTACGCAAACTTTGCTAACATTGTTTTGAAACTGTTTCAGATCAAAAATATGCCTGTTTATATTTACATCTGTTGCTAAATGTTAACATACATAGAGTGTCTTACAAAATATAAAGCAGAACATGAAAAGAAGTGTCTTTATTGGTCAATTGTAGCATCTGTACAGTATTAACTACATATATTGCATTATAATGTCAGAATGGACACAGATGTTTCATGTGTAATATAATCACTGACCTGGAAAGCGATCGCCTGGCTTAAACTGTCCAGCGCTGGGTCTTCCCCCCCATCGTCACTGTCTTCAGGCTCCCTGAAGAGAAAAACACATTTTATAAAACATTAAAAGCGCAGGAGTACTTAAAAACGGCAGTCTGGTGTTGGCACGCGCCGCTTACACTTCCTCAGACTGTTGAACCTTTTTCTTCTTCTTCTTCTTCTCTTTTTTACGAGGAGGTTCCCGCTCTCCGAGTAAGTTTTTGGGGCAAGCGTAGCTTAAATGCCCTTCTTCCTAAGAGAGGTAAAAAAACCCCACAGAACTGTGTATAATAACAACCTCAAAACAACCTCAAAAAGCAGCAAGACAACATCATAACAATGATCATAACACACACACACTTCCACATTTCACACATACTATATTTCCACATACTTTGATTTTGTTAGTATCTTATCATTTATTATGTAGAAAACTTACCCCACATTCGTAGCACTTGGATTTATCTGTGTAGTTTCTCTTTCTTATAAATTCCGCAGCTCTTCCATTGTCTTTAGCAATACTGGCTTTCACAGTCCTTCCGAACAGCTGAATAATACAAAAACATTAAAACACTCAAACCACACGTGTGCTTTTTGATAAAGAGTGAATCGGTGTTAAAACAACATGCCTGTTTGTTATTCAGTGAGCCGGCACAATTCTGCGCAGATTCTCTGTCCAGGAACAACACGAATGCGACTCCTTTACTCATGCGAGTGTGTTTGTCTTTGACAACAGTCACCCTTCAGAAAACAACAATGATCAAGTATAACTATACAATACACTGCAAGTCTATGCAGTTGGTCAATTGAGCAGTATTGAAAGCCACTTACTTGACCACTTTGCCATATTTAGAGCATAACTTTGGGGAAATATAAAGATAAACATATATATAGATTACTGTATATATTTGCAAACAATGTAGCCAATGCATTGTACTGCATTGAAATTAATGTATTGAATAACCCAGAATTCTGTCAACATGATTTTAAGCATAACATGCGATGCGGCACCTTGTGCAAATCGTTGTTTGTTAGGGAAAACGGGATATTAGACACGTAAACGGTGCTTTTGCTGGGAGCTAAACCACCACTCATGTTTCTTGTATATCTGGAAAACAAGCAGACACGTTTATTACATTTTGCTACTGGGTTCATAAGTAAGTACAGCAGGATAAACAGGAAACACATTTAAACTCACCCAATCGTAAGACTTTACTGGTTTTAATGCACATCCACCATAAAGACATGAGAAAACAATATAAATGTTTATTCAGCGCGTAAATGCGACGCGAAACGTCATAACGGCGCGACCCGGAAGTTAAAAGCTGCCGCTGCCAAAACAAAACGCGCCACAGTAACAAACAAACATAATCTTATAAAAATATTTATAAGCGGCTCAAATATGTTGTTTTTAAAAACAACCCTTCGCTGTTCATCTTTTATTTTTCAATTCTGCAGCAGTTTATTGACAGTTACACGAAATCCTCGTTTTATTTTGCAGAAACAATCGCTCGCATCCGGAAACGTTCATAGTTTGATTGTGGTTGTTGAGTTTGGTTCAGAAAACGAGTTAATCGGGTCTCAACGTTTCTAACTCAAAATCAATGAATTATTTACGTTAACCGGGTAAGAGAAACACGTTTGTTTTCGTTTTGCAGAAGATATGTCGTACAGGACACGTGAACGGTACGTATGTAAACGCTTGTATGGGTTTGTGCATGTGCCTGCAGCACGTACTCTGTACAACATTATCTGACATAATGCAAATAACAGGTTTAAAGTAGATCATGGCTTGTCATTTGTTTTACATCCACACATTCACTTCAAGTCGAGTTTGC
>JBAJNP010012733.1:0-13002 GCA_036877545.1 Yasuhikotakia modesta | reverse complement strand
ACATAGTATATTTTGTAAGCTAAAGCTTCATATTGGTTCTTGCCTTGTGACACAGTCAACACACTCTTATGGATAATTTTATAAATATTTATTCAATATCACACATTTATATCCTCACTTTTTCCCATCTAAAATATCTGAGCAAAAGCAGTTCATACATGTGTCTCAAGGAGTGTATTGCTTTCCACACATTTTGATTTCAGATCTGTTTTTAACACTAATATGTATAATAAAATGAAGCTAACACTCCACAAATCATCATTTTAATTATCTATCATTTTAATTTATCTAATTTGTGTGCAGTCTATTAAAGGCAGTGCTTTTCTCTA
This sequence comes from Yasuhikotakia modesta, assembly GCA_036877545.1. NCBI lineage: Eukaryota > Metazoa > Chordata > Actinopteri > Cypriniformes > Botiidae > Yasuhikotakia > Yasuhikotakia modesta. Next base: position 12,673 of record JBAJNP010012733.1, on the reverse strand, counting down.
AAAATGTAGTAATGAGGTAGAATATAAAGTGTTACAGTATCAAATTTAATTCAACATTGTGCCGCTTTAGCAAGCTGACTTCACACACACACACACACACACACACACACACACACACACACACACACACACACATTTCACACTCAGTCTGCATGCTGAAGAGACTTGTAATGGCATGATGAAGATTCTTTCCATCCAGTCTTTCCATCATGTGTTGGTGCAAACAGTGTTAAATCCACCATCCTTTCAGACTCGTCTTCCTGTTTCCTTTTTTTCTATTTCTTTCTCTTTTTTGCAGACTCTGAAGGTCCTTCCCAAGATGCCCAACCTAATAGAGGTAAAATCAAACGATAAATGTTTATACTCCGTGTTATTTAAACGCTTGCCACTAGATGTCAGTACAACAAAAGCAACAGTTATATCTTGGCGTTTAGTGAACGTGTTAAAACTCTTCACATGCTAAATCATAGTCATTTCTCGCAGTTACGTAGTTTTATACTTTGCAGCCATAATTCAGGTATTGACGGTCGCTTTATGGGTTGGATGGCAGCAGATACTTACTGTGTGTGCTGGACGGTAAAGACGAGGGAGAGGTTTCCTCTGATACTTCCTCACTTCTGAAGGTAAGGTAAAATGATAAACACAATAACAAAAACAACATTTTAAGTTATGTATTTTCACTTGCATATTCTAAATGTGTCAAACACGTATAGTGAGCAAAAAAGCACGATGAGCTGTTGTTTTATGTAAACGATTAGGCAGATACCACAATTTACCTGTCTGAGAAGGTACTAGTTTGACCTGGCAGGTTTTCTGACCAGAAACTGTGTTTGGCTTTCTGGGGAGAAAACAAGAAGACCTTCTTAGCTGGACATAACAGGCAGGAGGGTTTGGACATGCAACAGATGTCCATTGTTGTAACTCCCATAATAACTGTGTTTATCTAATAGATCGTTTGCTTAACAACGTGTTTATTTCATGTATATATCATCAGCCAAATTAATACATTGCATTATCTTGATTATATAGACACACCCACCCAGCTGGACTGAGCAATGGCCTGCGTGCTTGTGTCTATAGATCTGCGGTGCGGTTTGGGGGAGGGGCCGGATGATACAGTTTGTTTTGGAGGAAGGGGCGGGAGTGATAGACTGGAGCTGGGAACTTGGTACTCGCCCTGTGAGATCTGTAAAAGGAAAAAATGGACTAGATACTGCATATACAAAACTGGTAATAGAGAATCAGTATAGTCTGTTTAATGTGACAAATGCTTGTGCCTTTGGGTTTAAATGTGAAAAACCTTAATTATTTGCAGGCTGTTTGGTTTAATATTTGTAATGAAATTCATATTAATGCAAATGTGGCCTTTGGGTCTAAACACTTATAAGAGACGGTGTATGTTTTTAGATGTTTGTTGGTACAAGTTTGTGTACAAGACAAGTGTGAGGTTTCCACCTTTTTCAGACAAGCCAGTTTCCTCATCACCAGCGCTACATCCTCATGATCCTCATCTTCATCATCTTCCTCTTCCTCTTTTGGCTCCGCCCCCTTGTCTCTTGCTGGCAGGTAGGGCTCAACTAGGATAGACTCTGTGCCTCTAATGTCACAGCGGCAGTAGGGACATGTGTGCCCATCAGACTTCTGTCAGTCAGACAAAATGCTAATTTTAACACAAGGAACGAGGGACTGTGCTCTATCATGCATATAATCGTGTTTATTCAAATGTTAAAAAGTCATTTAATACCACAATTTCTCTAGCGAAATAGTCCATGTAAATGATATAAACTGTAACAGCGTTGCCAAGCAACAAAAATGTTTATATTAATAGTCTCTCAGTGGAAAGGTTGCAGCTGTGTTGACCAATCAGCATCAAGGACCAGAATTTTTATTTGAGAATAATACATGTGCATAACTGCAATAGCAGAATGCACAGGGCAACTGTGCAACTAGTTTAATACTGGATTAGTTCTACTACTATACTAGATTAGATTAGTATAGTAGTTTTCATTACTAGAGGGCATCCTTGCACCACAAATCATATCACAACGCCATCTGCTGAGTGTTCCAGTAAGAGTGGCTCTGTTTTTAGCATGTGCAGAAATGCTCTCTCGTTCTGTACGATAACTTATCTCAGCATGCAGTCAAGTGTAACTGAACTTGAGTGAAGTGAAAAGATATTGACACATACATGCTTGATCAAACACAGACAGGAAGCCTGGGCCTTAACATTAAGTCACGCAGCTTTAAACTTGTTTCAAACGCTGCCTCACATGCAATGCAAGGTCACCGCTGCGTAGAAATATGGTAATTCAACTTTCCCATGTTATGTCAAAGGTTTTTTGTTTGTAAAAAGGTTTTAATATATGTATTATTTTCACAACAGCAAACGTATCATGTTTAGTTTGTTTTCCTGTAGGTTGTTGGGTGTAACTATATATTATAATTGTGTTAAAATTAAACACACACACATATAAACTATAATTGTGTGTGTGTGTGTGTGTGTGTGTATGTATGTATGTATGTATATATATATATATATATACATACATACATACACATATATGTGTGTGTGTTTAATATATATTACACACATATTTGCATATATAGTTGTATATATAGTATAGTAGTACTGCATAGTAGTATATAGTTGAACTACTGATCTGAGCACTAAATATGCATTATAAGAACAATATACCTGCCATCCAGTCAGGCAGGGCTGACAAAGCAGATGCCCACAGGGCTGGATGCGTGTGTCTTTGTCTCGTTCGGTGCATATTTTGCATAGTTGAAATGTGCTGCCAATCTCGCAGTATAACTCGTACTGTTCCTGAGACAATATCAAATGAACAAACAAACGAGAGAGTAACAGAAATAAATTTGCTTTGAAGGCAAAATTAACCTAAATAACTTTAACTAAAATAATGTAAATGCTCTGGTTTGTGATAAATTGTTACCTCTGTAACTTTGACTCGACCCTTTTGAGCTAGACTGCACAGGCAGGTGAGGTCAGGGTTCACGTCACGCCCGTCAGGGTATAAGTAGCTAAAAATAGGTATTTTTACATTACAATATTATCATGACTGACTTAATTTCAGTGTATATTTATTTATGTAATAATAATAATAATAATAGATTGTGAACTCACCATCCCTCCCTGAATCCTTTTATGAGTGCTTGGTACAGTGGCGTGTTCTGAGGAATGGTTTGCACAATGGTGCCACCATTGGTCACATGACCAATCGCCCACTGACCCATCTGTGTGCAACTCAGACGAAAGATGTAGCTGTGGACGCACAAAAGAGCCAATAATAGATCTAAACCATACAGTGAAAGGTTAGCAGCATAGTTAAGATCTTTATAGAGATTATATTACGGTTTTTGTTAGCCCCACATCTACAGTGTATTTTATTTGATTTTACCTGCCAGGACGGTGTCTGTAGTGCTCTAGTCGCGCCCTGACCTGATCGTAGGTGAGAAATGCCATGTATCCAGGGTGAGTAACTGCTAGCTGATTCCAGTTCCTTAACAATGTTGACCAGGGCTAAATGGAGGCAAACACTGGAGATTAAAATGCTTTGAAACAACCACAATATGGCAAAGAAAATAACGACAACAAGAGAAACAGAAGGTTTAAGACGCATTGGCATGTGAGAACCAGTATCACAGGTAATAGTTAGGTGTGTGTGTTTATATGTACCAGAAATTCTGTAACATATATATATATATATATATATATATATATATATATACACACACATACACATATATATTGTTGTAGAATTTCTGTTTGGGCTAAAGATACCTGAAAAAGCCTGGTGAAAATATCAAACTCAAAGATAGAGATGTGATCGTTACAAGTGAGATCAATTGTGGACTTCAAAGCCATAGCCTCCATCCCTTCTTCAAAGTAATGAACCCTTTTCAGCTGCAGTTTAAAAATGTTCCACTGCACTATACATCTGAGAGAGAGAGAGAGGGAGGGAGAGAGAGAGGGAGGGAGGGGTGAGTTCCAGTCTTCATTGCACATTGAGTAAACGTTTCTAGATTTGTTTGACATACTTCTGTCCAAAGGCTTTTCTCCAGAAATCTTTGGCCTCAGTCTTTGTAACTCTATAGGTGTCACCCTGAAAACACCCCCCAGGAAACAGTGAACGCAGCTCAAACAACATGTGGCTGAACAGGAGTGAGAGCTTAGTAAGATTTCTCCTACAAGACAAAACAATTTTTAATATAAGCCAAGAACAAAATCATACATGCATCACATTGCTCAGTAAAACGACACTGTCTGCTTTTCTGTATTGATATGAATTTGGTAAGAAGAGCAGAGGAGATCTATGGTGCTTATTTGTTGATTTGTGCATATTCTGAATAATTGTATGTGATACACAATGATGTCAGCAAACGGATGTGTGAAAAACTCACGCCCACAAGTACACACACACACACACACATAAAAGAAGGATTGACTACTAGAAGCAGGAAGTACAACTTTCAAACATCCTGTCCTGTGTCTCTGTGGTGGCTAGACAGAATTTTCCATTACTAATTGACTAAAGAAGTTGCCATGGTAACACCAGCATCTTCTGAAGCAAAACACAGATCAGTTTTTTTGTGTTAAAACTCAAACGCAGCAGAACAAACTCTAAAGAGCCATAAACACCGTTCTTGGTATGCATATGCATATCTTTAACTTATCGTTGCAATAATGTTTTATTGCAACAGTGACCATTAACAACCATTATATTCTAAACACAATACTACCAAATACGTAATAGTTACCATTAAGTATGTGCTTTTGCATAAAATCTTTGTTTGGTTAGCTAACCCACAATGGCTTGCCTGCAAAGTTTTCCACTCTAACAATACAGTCTCTCTGAAGGCTACTAGTGGCTTCACCACAGATACTTTATTTTGGCTTCTGTCTGTCAGCTGAGGGAAAGTACACTGTTTCTGAGGCCTGAGGCTTCCTCTAGTCACGTTTTGCATTTTCCACTGCACATTTGTACTGTCCAGCTAATTAACCTGAATCCTGAGCTAAGTTTACCCACATGTACTGTATTAGGGAATAAATGAATTAGCCACATAGTGATATTAACATATTTATTTGTTGAATGAACAAGGAACTGATTGTATTATTAAAAAACAATATGTAATACATTGGTGTTTGAACCCAGTTCCCCTTGCTTGCTAAACAAAGCTTTTGTACTTTGCTACAAGCAAAAGCAATACTTAATGTTAAAATCTTTTTATTTTATGTTATATTCCATCTTAAAATTTAAATATGACGTTTTTAAAACATGTTGTTTTCTCTTTGGTTGTAAGTAAGCCAACCTCTTAAGAAATGTTGGAGCGGATTTTTATTTATAACACCTTTAAACAATATACATACTTGACACATAAACTGGAATTTATATGGTTGGTAAACTACTAAAAAGGAGTTTAACATAATGGTATATTTATCAATTTAATGTTTTAGTGATGCTTAGATTTACTTGTTTCAAGTAAATCCTGATGCTTAGATGTGTTTCTCTTTCTCTAACATGCTTGAATAAACAACACAACGTTTAAGTTTGATTTTGTAATGGAAAGCTTAGAAAACCTGCTTCTATTGCCCACCACTGCTGAAACATAAGTCGCTGGCCTCTGTTGCTAGTGAGAATTTTATCCCATTTCCATGATAATGGCACAGTATAAACACTGGTCATTAGTAGGCACGGCAGAGCAGGAACTTGCTCAAGCCTTACTAAAGAGGGATTTTTGTCTTTGGTTCTGATTACTTGAAATTTTGTGCAGTCGGGTCGTCTGTAAGGTGGTGGTATGAGGATGTCTCATGTAAACCTGATGCAAATTGTCAAGACATTGCAAATGACCTTCTATATATATGTCTAGGGACACATATGCATTTAATTTGCATTGTTTGGGTAGACACTGGTTTGCAAAGCAGCTTCTGAATATAGGAGCATGTGGATAGACTAGATTTTTTAGGCTAAGCTTTTAATCATTTTAATTGATTGATTTATTTAAATTCCTATTAACTTTACAGTCTGAAAATGAGATTAAACTGTTAAGATCTATAGAGTCTTGATCTGTATTTGGGTTCTATACAGGTTAGTCCAGTGTTAAAGTAGCATTAAAGTTTTGGGACAAAAGTGCAGCAACAGTAAAAGTGTTTAGTGGTAAAATGTGACTGATTATATTTTAGGAAACATGTTTGGTGTTGTTCCTGCTTTACATTAAATGGTCTGACATTAAACAAAAAGAACAGCTGAAGAGGCGCTTCTTTTAATTTTTCCGGTTTAGCTATTAACCTATTTTTACTATACTATTTTATTATATTTTGACACGCCTTGCCATGAGAATTGTGTGAGATATATGCTATTTATATAATGTAACTTTTTAAAAGTAATTTAATGTGAGCATTTTAAGATTATAGTATTTTTCTAAGTGGCCCGTAAATTTTCTAAGTGGGCCACTGTTTTCCCTTTATTTAAGTAATGAAATTTCTTCAGCTATTGAAGACTTCTGATAAATTATCTTTACATTTTAATTTTATTTTAAACTGGCTCTTTCCAGATGTTTTACTAACCAATTTGCATGCCGTTTCATAAATGTTTTGAAAATATAATATTAGCACAATTTTTGTAACCAATTACATTCCCATTAAACGTCTTTATATGTCTTTAATTTGAACTAACAAAAGCATACTTCTTAAAATTATCTTAAAATTTCACTTTATTTATCATTCAAGCAATTGTGATTGTCTTTTGAGATGTTACCATGTGAATCCTTTTAAAAACCGAACTGTATGTTCACAACTTTGGGTCCATCTTACCTACAGCTTGAAGTCTCTTCAAACATCTTCTCCCTGCCTTCTTTGAAGAGCAGCATGGCTCTCTCCACCTTGTCCAGCAAGTGTCGAATATGGATCCTCAAATATTCTCCCTCATCCCCTCGTGGAACGGCCATCATGGGACCCCGGTATGGAGCCCATACCTCTGTTAGGAGGCTTGCTGTCTCCGACACTAACTCAGGGAGGTACGGTGGACTGTTTTTAAGACCCAGCCTGGGGTCAGTGCACAGTTTATGCAGTTTATCCAGTCTTTTGAGAACCTTCTCCAGGAGTTTGCGGTCAGCACTGGTGGGTGACTGGGACACAGATGAAGAGTCAGGCATAAAGCTTCGGCCTGTGGCCCCTGAACTCCTAGTAGTTGCCATCATTGATGCTTAAGCAGGAGCATTTAGTCACAAACCAGCTTCATGTATCCAGTGAGCCCCACGTGGAGCGCCAGCCTGTCTTAATGTGCTGAGATGCATTCAACAGTCACTTTAAATGGTGTCAATGTTGCCCATTTCCTTTCCTGTATTACATAAATTCATCTCACGCAGATCTTGTGTGTGTATATTTGATTCAGTCTGTTTTTATCAGATATAACGTAAAAGGCTGGAAAACACTTTGAAGTTACAGCTTACCAAAAAGTCAGATACTAAACCAAGTGGCTTTTTTGTGTCTCTTTTACCTTAGAAGCGAAATCTATTTTTAGAAACTCATCACTGATGATTCAAATCAGTGATCAGATTAGACGGCACTTCAAACACGTCTATAATGTGGAATATTTTAAAATTACGCAATATGGTAAAACTGTCATCTTACCACACAAAACCTTCTAGAATCCAATTTATTATTGGTCTAAAAATCTCATTGCCCATATCCAGGTCCACAAGTCAGATCATGTGCTATTAAATGATGAAAGATTTTTGTCACCATTGCAGAAAAAAACTCTTATCCAAACAGCATGAGCGCAACACTGTACACGAATTATGTAGTTTTCAGATGTCCTTATGTGCTATTGCTTAATAGAAAAATGTTCTTCTCAATAAAAACATAATCCGTTACATGTGTGGTATGAAGGAAACAAGCAGAAACATGACACAGAAAGTTTGAAAATACTTGAAATACCAGCCATCCGGTCCCACGATCTCTCCACCCATTCTGACACTCTGTGCTCTTTCTCAGCCTGTATCTGTCCGATCCATGAGGTTTCTGTCAATCTGATTGCACTGATCACTGACTGGTTGCATCTCAGTGTTCTGAGTTTTGAAGGGGCACTCACACTACACTGGTTAAGGACAGGAACTCAGCTGCAGATATTTTCTTAGTGGTTTCCGGGTAGGTAACAGGCAGAAAAACAGGTTTGTTTTCTGTGTGTTTAGCAGGCAGAGAGAGAGTGAGCTGGGACGTGGTTTGAATTGTGGGGTATTGGAGAGACCATGTGTCAACAACTTCCTGATTATGTAACAAAAGGCTATAGAAAGACGGAGAGAGGAAAAGAGATTCAGTTTGTTGAATGTAGTAGGATTGGTCTTATATTTAAACTGGATTATGAGATAAACCCAGGCTTACATTTTGATTTAAACTAACCATATTATTATTATTATTATTACTATCCATGCTCTGTTGTTAAATATATTTAACAATATATATATATTCATGTTTATTTGGATTTATTTAGAAGTATTATATGGTATAATCAATGCTCTCAAAATAATTAAAAGTATAGGCAAATATTTAAAGAACAAAGATGCACAAATGTATAAGATAAAAGATAAAAATAAATAATAAAACTAAGTCGGGGACTCTGATATTAACTTGTCAACAACATGCTGCATTAGGTGACAACATTGTCTTGAGGTTTATTAAATTTTAGACGGCCCTGCATTGCCCTCTAGTGGACAAACCACCATACAGCATCTGCTTCTCGGACTTCAACCATGTTTTACGTTATATTACAAATTATATAACAAAACTTTTTTCACTTGTTTTGCCTGTTTGGTTAACGCTTACTTAATACAGGGCAATCCAAATTTTAAAACGTATGTTTTTATGGGTAAAGAGTCCAGTTTTTGTATATGCACTCGCACAAATTTATTGTGTTAAAGACAAAATGTTATACATGGCAAGTTACTTTAATTTTCACATCCATTTGTTAAGTTGTAAGTGTACTTGTGAGCGCACACTTGAATGAAGATGCACAAGTGTGATGTTTGTTCTCGTCAGTAGAGGGCGCTGTTTCACAGCATTCATGGTCAGTCATTGAAAGCGTCTCATTCCCCAGTAAAAGAGTCTGACTAACCTTTACAAAGTTAGATTTATATGGCGTATAAGTTGCGTTTAAAAGTGAATCTATAATTTACACTTTGCATGAAGTTGTGGTGTCTGTAGTAGTTTAAAGATTTGATACCAATAATTTACCTTTGTTGTCATAACAAACATGGCGCAATATGTTTAAATTGTGCAATTTTCTGCTGTGGGAATTAAAAGATATTATATGGTAAAAATATTTTAAATATACAGCAACGCAACATGACAAAACGTTATATTGTGGTTACATTAAACAGTATATTAACGGGTGGTGCAAAAATTGTGTAGGTCTTTAGTTGGCCCATGGGATGTAATACAGCATTTGCAGGGTATTGAATTTCACCAGTTGACCCACTATAGACTCTTCAGGGTGTTTTAGGTACTTTAAAAAACAAATCATATTTTCCGTTTGGACCCATACACCCATACGATGGAGGAAAGTCCCAAACTGGCCCAGGTAGCTTCAAATCTCTGGTGTGATAAGAAACTATAGTGGGGTGTAGGTGGGGTGTTAGGATAGAGCGATAAAGGAGAGACTGGATTCAGAGAGTTACTTGTTATATAATCCTCTAAAGACATGCATTTTTCTACGTAAGACTTCATTTTGTCAGTCAACATTTTTCAATGGTGTAAAGTTGCGATTAAATGATAACTGCTGTTTGATACTGATATCGTACTAAACCATATTTAGGATCAAACTAGATAAAGGTGTTTTCCGGACAAGGTGCTGAGATGGCATGTGAAAATCAGTCATTTGGTATTGTCAACGATACGAGTCATAAATCTAACCTATCTTACATACATAGTCTGAGAACAGGACCTCATATCAGTTATCAGTCAACGATAATAATTCGCTAATATCACCCTTGATGAATTTGCTGAAATACAGGAAGACAGGAGGCTGGCAGGTTTCCCGACAACAGATGAGGGACATCCCCGCCATAGATCCAGTTTGCTTCCTACCTGGCAGCAGGGTGAAAATATTAAAAGGAAAAAAGCATTTTGATTTAATCCAGCTGTCAGATTCAGATGCGTTCAATGGGCAGACATAAAACATGAATAAAGTAATCGAATAAGCGAAGCGAAACTTTACTACATATTCTAGAGATCTAAAACGAAACTCTTGCCTCATGCTGCAAAAATAACGGGGTTTAAAATGGATATAAGCACAAGAGGTTTAGATGGCACACGTATCTCACGAATGAGTGAAGAAATGCCTTCGCAATCATTTCGCAAATGGGCGGTGACTGAAAGGCTTTCGAGTTAGTTAAAGGGGGAAGCCCCATTTTTTACACGACTTCCTAATTTGACTGAATGACAGAGAGAGAGACTCTGTAAATTTCAGTTCAGATTGACTCGGGTCGTAGAGACAGCAAGCAACACCGCCCCGTCTCGGAGAACAACATTATGCGTGTAATGCGTGATCAATGGCATTTTCACAATACTGAATCCTCATTAAAAAAGCTAGTTGCATGAGTGATGTTAGGACTGCGTGTTGTTGTGCTTTTTATAATGTTAGAAACCACTTACTCGTGGAAGGCTTTAAGCATGCAAACTTTTATGAGTACAATTTCAGACGATCCCAAGTGCTCCAGTGAGCTGTGCTGAAACATCTTGAACGAAGCAAATGTAAGTACTGCAATCATCTAAGCGAAGCAACCTGTGGTGATTTTGATCTTCGGAACCAGGACCGTGTTTTGAACCAGCAAAATGTTGACAGAAGGATTGATCTAGAAAAGGACCTATATACCAGACGACAATGACCATGAGCGGCAGTAATCGCAATGTGCCATCTGCACCGCTGGACCTCACCAACAAAACGAGAGCGCGCGTGAGCCGCAGTCAGGAAACGACGGACGAGCAGGGTCGTCCCAGACACACTCCAGATGCGGGCAACTGCAGCGATGCCCAGAACATGAATACCCCTAAACCACAGGACAGTTGTAATAGTTCTTCGTCTCCTCTGCTATCGGACCCAACTAACTGTGTCTATGTCATGGGAAACAGGACGCTTGAGGTTACCTCTAACATAAAGGGCAACAACCCAACAGACCCTGCAGGAAAATCGGCAGATTCGTCATTTTCCAAACTTCCGATCAGGAAACGTCCTTTTCCTCCTGATCACGACCCCAGTGGTCCCATATGTTCAGGTGTGGAACCGCACAACGGAGTTAAAGAGGAGAGATGTAGCCCGTGTCCAAAAGTAAAGAAGTATTCTCAGGGGGATAATTTAGCCACAGATGCACAGAAGACATTAAATAAAGTTCCTGACCACCAAAGCGTCCAAAGAATCGTGCATCATTTCCCCCCATATCGTAAGTTTGCGGAATGTTTCTTTTAACCTTCATTGACATTTTGGTTTAAGTGCAAACGTGGACTCAAGATTGTATAAGGGAAAATGGATATATATATATGAGATAACTGTATTAAAAACCATCGTTGTGGTTGTATAATTACTATACAAATGCCTTGTCATTCGGAAAGTTTGTGTCCACGCGCGAGTGCGCGTCTGCAATATGATGGCGCAGTCATGGTCAGTCCAGTCAGCCAGCGACCCACAGTCAACACGAAACCATTGAGATTATCAGCAGGATGTGTGGTTCAGTAGTGTTATAAATGTGTCAGTATGTTAACATAATCGCCATTATTCTGCTGAAAACTGCCACGTCACACATCGTTAAGCTATTTAACACTTGCCTTAAACAATTGTTTCTATGGTTTATGAATACAGTTAAAACATAGTGAACGCGTAATATGGCAATTACTACATACCTACATGCATTAAATATACGGTTGTAATGATAATATTTTGTATTGCGATACATATTTACATGCTTTTATTGCTTTAAACGTGCATTGATCAGTAACCCGATTCTTTTTAAAACAACTCATGAAAACATGGGAAAATAAAGGAAAATATGTGGAACTTTCGATGCGTTTCTTTGCTAGTCTTACCAGTTTTATTTCACGTGTGGCGACTAATCTTTATATAAAACCGGTTTCGTTACTGTAGGTTTGAGATGATTGTTGTGGTTGTGTAAATGCTAATGTATATGTTTCCCTCTGAAGTGATACCAGGCTGTCCATATTACCAATGGACTACGCAGTACATCGGTCCACAAAAGCCCATTGCCGCCCAAGACATGCAGCTTCCAGATGCTGCCGCGGCAACACGTCAAGATGAAGACGGTGACACGTGAGTTCTTTCTTGTATACTTTGTGGTTCAGTTGAAATGAAACATTGCCTTTGTGTTTAATTCATTTTACTCTTTAATTGTGTGTGTGCCACACAATACCACACAATAAATCTTAAATTTATTGTGTGGTGTATCCAAATAACAGACACAGACAAATGGTCAAGGGTTCCTCCCTGGTTGTGTTTTCATATAAAAACTAGGCCTACACAGTTTACCTATACATAAAAACGATGCACAGGGTTGCGTAATTGCAATGCATGTTCTCTGCATATATAAAATAATGCAGTCTGTGCAATATAAGGGGTTAAAACAACAAGAGTTTATCTGTTCTAAACGG
>JBAJNP010012732.1:1894-13002 GCA_036877545.1 Yasuhikotakia modesta | reverse complement strand
TTTTTTTTCATTTTTCTGTCATTTATTTCTTTTCATTTTTATGATTATAATTGACAACTAATGAAACCTCCAAATTCACTATCTCAGAAAATTAGAATATTACTTAAGACCAATACAAAGGATTTGTAGACATCTTGGAATCTTAGCCAACTGAAAGTATGAACAAGAAAAGTATGAGCATGTAAAGCACTCAATACTTTGTTGGGGCTCTTTTTGCCTGAAATACTGCAGCAGTCAATCAGTCTGTGGCACTGCTCAGATGTTATGAGAGCCCAGGTTGCTCTGATAGTGGCCTTCAGCTCTTCTGCAATGTTGGGTCTGGCAAATCACATCTTCCTCTTCACAAGTTCAGGTGAGTTTGCTGGCCAATTAGGAACAGGGATACCATGGTCCTTAAACCAGGTACTGGTAGCTTTGGCAATGTGTGCAGGTGCTAATCCTTTTAGAAAATGAAATCTGCATCTCCATAAAGTTTGTCATTGGTTCATGCAGCAGCATGAGTGCAATGGCAGCGTTGACCTTAGACCTCAGAGTTGACCAACACCAGCAGATGACATGGCACCCCAAACCATCACTGACTGTGGAAACGTTATACTGAACCTCATGCAACATGGATTCTGTGCCTCTCCTCTCTTCCTCCAGACTCTGGGACCCTGATTTTCAAAGGAAATGCAAAATTTACTCTGACGCTGTCTGTTGTAGCAAAATATATTGCCTGTATATTTGTACAATGTTTTTATTGCTTGTGCCTCATGTCTCTTTGTTGCACTGTGGAGCTTCTGTCACTACAACAACCTAGTATGTGCAAACATACCTGGCAATAAAGCTCATTCTGATTCTGATTCTGAAGAGTGGCTTGACACAAGGAATGTGACAGCTGAAACCCATGTCTTGCATATGTCTGTGTGTAGTGGTTCTTGAAGCACTGACTCCAGCTGCAGTCCACTCACACATTTTTGAATGGGTTTAGTTTCACAATCCTCTCCAGGGTGCAGATGTCACTATTGCTTGTACACTTTTATTCTACAACATCTTTATCTTCGCTTCACCTCTCTATTAATGTGCATGGACAAAGAGCTCTGTGAACAGCCAGGCTCTTTTGCAATGACCTTTTGTGTCTTGTCCTCCTTGTACAAGGTGTCAATGGTCATCTTTTGGACAACTTTCAAGTCAGCAGTCTTCCCCATGATTGTGTACCTACTAAGAACTAGACTAAGAGATATATAGTGTCTATATTGTATTGTGTATACTGTACACACCTGTACACAAAGTGAACTGAATTCCAGTAAACATTGCTATTTTAGGAGATGTGCTAAATAGTCCAAGTTCTGAATATTCCAATACTTTGAGAAAATGAATTTCATAGATATTCAGTGGCCATATATTTAAGTATGCTTAAAACACACTTGAAACAGAATTGTGTAGCAAAGAAAAAACCAAACCAAACTGCATTTATACATGTATATTTGTACAGGTGTACATTATAAAACAGATTATGCTTTTTAAAAGAAATGGAGAAATTTCATTTTTCTACCTGTTCTACGCAACGTGTAGAGTAAACGGCATTAAGAACTCATTAACTGAGTTCTACCTGACCCTTGCTGCTTTTAGATCTGATGCGATGACACTCATACGTTTAAGTGTGGAATCCACTATGGTCTCAGCTGACCTGTGTGCGCATGGCTTTGTTTTTACCTTTATGTCGCACCGCCCCTTCCGTCTGAAACTATATAAAGCGTGTGGTTGCCCCGCCTCTTGTCTGTCTAACCTTGAGATGCGGAGAGCTGTGGTCTAACAAGACTCCGGGAGACTCGGGCGAATGGAAAGATATCTCTCCGAACTCAATATTTTGCTTACCAATAACGTTAAAAATGCCTTTCCCTCCGATTAACCTGCACTCACGGATGTCATCGCCAAGAAAGGAGCTATTCAGGAAAAAGAAAAGCAGAGACAATGTCGCGCCTCCTCAATCCGCGTTAAGTCAAAGACCTGGAGATGACAAGGAATCAGAGAAGAGTAAACTAGCTGCACCATGGCCACCCGCGAATGTGAAACATCAGGGACGAAACAAATCGACCCGAATTCCTCCAGATCCTGATGCGGACAGCAAACATCCGTGGTTAAGCGTTCCCAAACCTTTGGCTACCTCATGCGAAAGCGTCCCGCGATCCAGCTCTGGAGAATCCAGCCACAAATATTCATCCAGGATGTCTCTAGCAAAAGACGTCGAGCAGGAGATCCACTTTTCCCTCAGCCTGACCCCCGAAGCCATCGTGGTTATCCAAAAGCGTAACCTGGAGAAGCAGATGATGGCCAAGCAGCAGAAGTGTTGCGCCTCCGCGGACTTAAGACACCGACGGGTCTTTCCTTCCAAGCGAACTCAGAGCAGCTCCAACAAGAGCGGCGGACCTGGTGCCAGATTGGAAGCTTCCAATGACATAAGCGCCATCGTGAAGATATCCCTCCTCAACGATCAGCATAAATATGATGATGTGGAGTACGAGGAGGAAGATGGAGACGTGGACGAGACAGTGATGAGGAAATGTAAAGAATGGCTGAAAGGTGTAGAAAGTGCTGCTGCTTTTGGCAAAGTCGATAAACTGTCATCGTTGCCTCATCTCAAGTGTTGATAACCTGAACTGCTTCGTTCATCAAGGTCCACTGTGAAGATTTCAGTCCACTTGTTATGTATCAAACACAAACTTTAAAAAGTAATGTTCTGTGAGGTGGATCCAAACACGCATTCAGACGCGTTTTGAAAACTTGAACTTGTTTTTATCTTACGCACCGTCTGACAAACGCGTTGCAACGGACAGAGACTGGAACGTATTGCTGAACACTCAGAGAAACTTTGCAGGTTACCTTTATACATTCAGATACATTTGTGCTTTCCACATTGCATTTGTTTTCTCTCTGATAGGCTGAATGACAGATGTTATTCTCAAACTGTGGAAATATGGAGAGCTGAGGGGGAAAAGGAAGAAATGCATGAAGGCCACAGTCCAACCTTTGTGCCAGAAAACAATAGCTGTCTTAAACAAAGCTGTCTAAAAGCCTTAGAAAATGACATGTTTTAATTGAGGGCATACAAGCCGTGTACAGTATTTATTTTGCAACGTGGAGGTGTGTTTATATGCTTTGTTGTAATTTTTAAGGGTTCTCATAATAAAATAAAAGACTGTTCTTTTCTTACCTCTTTATTTGTTACAACTGAGAAGTGAGTGTTATAAATCAAAGGTTAGAATAATTTTGACAGATGTTTAAGCCAAATTTCTATATTTTTCAACCGTTTAATTTTAAAATAGGAAATTGCAAATAGCATTGCAAAAATATTTTATTTGAAAAACAGACTGTGTACAGTTGCCATGTGTTAGTTTGTTGCTGTTCCGTCTCATGAGATCATATAAGGTGTGAGGAGACATGGATTGTCTTACTGATGTTAAGATATGTAGGCAGAAGAATGGCAGGGCTGGAAAGAGAAGTTACAGAATGGTCTGACTCACATCGATTGAACTGAGGTTGAAGTTGTGAGTAGCAACCAGTCTGTGCTATGGCAACAATTCTTTAAACACAGCAGACCTGAGGCTTGATCACACTGTTTGTGGAGTCCACTGTGGGAATGAGGCTATATAGTAAGAAAATAAATATGTTGATTTGGAGAAAATTGATTTCCTAACTGACTTTAAGTTTTAAAATGATGTATACTAAATAAAAATGAATAGCAATTATTGTAACATTGCTGTGTGTAACTGTTACAAGAAAACCTTTGAAAACATTTCTTGTAAAATGAGAAGAATCCAGTACTGCATGCTTCAGAGTTAAGTCTTTGTTTTTGCATTCAATTGTTTGAGTGAGCATAATTAAATAATTCCATATTGTTTCTTATGCTCTTGCATCAACAGAATAATTGAAGCAGTTTCATGCAGTGCGATAATATATAAACAACTATTTTCCATTTGAACAAACTGCAAAAAGAGGTTTACAAACTAGGGAGCTTATTATAAATAAAGGGTGAAGAGTTAAATAATTGGAGCTCTTGATATGGTGTGTTGTTACTGTTTACATCTAACAGACAGCTCACTGCTCTCATTATGACACTGAGGGCTGGAGATGTACATCACGTCAGCTCATTTCCACCCATACTGCACTCTTATCTGTCAGCACAGTGTCCCCAAAAGGTATGTGTGACTGTTCAAACAACTCAACAGCATACAATGTCATGAGTAGAATACAAATAACACTTCTTAGACAAACGTATGACCCTTTCTACATTTTATCATTTTTAAGAAAACTATATTTTATCAGAATTTTTCATTGCTTCTGTAACTCAAACGGTAGAGCAAATTTAAATGTACTTATTGGTTACTATTGATAACTTTGTTAACATTTTTATACCTTATATTTTACTTTAATTATCTTTTACATGCTCATTTGTCATTGGTTATGATACGAAAAGGTTTTGATTGTGTTACGTTTATGTAACCTCTTTTTCACTGCACCATGGCAACACATATCTACTCAGATTTAGGGTTTTTTGTGACTTGTCTGCATTTGTGTAAGCAGTTCTTTCTATGGGGTGATGCTCTTTTAAAGGCACCGTTTAATTAGCTTACATCATTTCAGAACCTTACAAAATCCCATTCTTTTGTGTTCTCATCTCCTGTATTGCTTTATTGGTCACCATGGATACAACTAGCAACACAGTCCTTAGGTTAACTTTACAAGTACTTTTCACTAACAATAAAGACTCTTGTTCTTTCCACAATCCTTTCACACTCTGAGAACCACACCCAGATCAGTGGAACTCAAGTGCATTGGGTTAAATCCCACTTTCTGATGCTGTGCACCATTTCCCTTAGTGTCTGGCAGCGTAAAGCAGTTTAGGCCCAAAAGTCCAGATATGATTCATAACCTCCTCTGCTTAGTGGTGCCCTTCAACTTGTCCTCACACTTTGCTGTGGAAACAGAACCTGATTAATACTGCCTGCTTCCAATGTCCCTTGTACATGGTCACAAAGCATCTACTTGGATGCTAAATGTAGTCCATAAACTGTGCTAAAAGAGCTAAATGCCTGAGCTTTACCTAAGGTCTGATGTTCCCTGTTCTTTGTGTTTTGATATATCTTCATTCATATTTAGTCAAAACAACACTGACAAGAGCTCACTAGAGGAACACATCAAATAAATAAACACAACCAACACTCAAAAACAGCCCAATGTTGCTCTTAATCTCATTGGGATGTTTACAATGATCAATTTCATCATTGTGGTCATGGAAAACTGGTTTAGAACTGGGATTCATGATCAATAATGAAGCCTGCGGGTCACATACAGAAGTTTCAGGTTTGCACCAGCTGAGCAACGGTCATCAGAATGAATGAGAACGTTGAATAATAGGTATTAAAAATCAATGGACTTAAGAAGAAGAAGCTCTGTCATAACTAGTATACTAATTGACACATTTCTCCCATCCATTTGTGTTGCTCCTTGTACTCTCACACTCAGACAATGAATAATCTTGAAACCTTTTCAGAGGTCGTTTGAGATTTTGAAACATTTTCAGTGAAGCGCTCTAACAAAAATACCCTTATTCCATTTCACCCCAAAATTAAAAGAAAAATATGATATATTTGGAATAATGAAATGAAGCATGTTTAAGGACAACTGTCATTTGTGACTGTCACGACTCGCACGGGACAGTGTTGTGTTTTTTAATGTCTTCCCCCTGTAGAGGTCGTTGTTGTCCGTTTTTGGTTATGTTCTGTCCTTTTCGTTCATTGTTTATTGTATCAGCTTGTCTGTGTTAATAAGCAGCGCTGATCTTCGGATTAGTGCTGCAACATTTCGTATGTTGAGGCCTTGTTCGGGTATGTCTCTCAAGTTATTCCTTGCCAAGACAAGTTATGTCTTGTCGTGCTCTAGTTTAGTCTTGCCTTGTTTTCCCTTGTCTGTTTCTGGGAGGTAGTTCCCTTTGGTTTTGTTTCTCGTTTTGTTAGTTTTATTTTCAACTATGTTTTCCGGTGTGTTTAACTAGCCCCTTTGGTCTTGTGAGTTTTAGTTTATCAATAAATTCCTGTGTCTGCAAGATCCTCCCTCTTGTCTTTCATTCTTGGGTTCCGCCCCCTATTTCCAGTTGCAGCGACATTTTTGTAATGACATTTAGCACTGAATTAACACCGTCCTCCTCCACTTCCTAGTGGTGATTTTGTAATTATACAGGAAAATAATCAAATTCAAAGAGTCATAGATGTAGTCACAAACTTCACATACTCTCTAGGTTCGTAGACCAACTTGCTGTTACATTCACATGAACAGTTGTATACTGACAGAGTCAAACTAACTACATCACACAAATCAGTTTTTCTCTCCTGGTTGGAGAGGATATAGATAGTCTCTAGCAATCGCCATACTAGTACACGTAGTCCTTGACATTTAGTTATGTCAGCAATCTAAAGACATGTGTGCTTGTTCTTTAGATGTCCAGTATATCAGGAGAGTGTGACAAAGTGTAAAAATGATCTAACTTTGCTGATTCCTGCTTTTCACTGTAACCATAGACACACACAAAGCTTCTCAAGGCTGGGGCGTTAGTACTCAAAGCATAGTGATAACATGTTTATTCTTACAGTCAAAGGTGTAAACATTTTTGATCACAGTGGAAGAAGTCAGACAGGGGCCTAGAGGTTAAATACTGATGTACTCTTATGATATTATGAATCATTCTTAACATAAATGCTGATTAGTTTATTGATTATTAAAATATGAAGACCACATAAAAAGATATGATCGACACAAGGTGGAGCAGAGAAGAGAGACCACCCCTACAGAATTTTGAGTGCATGACCTGGACATTCTTGACAAATCACCAATTTTGCTACATACAGTAGAAATTTGTAAAGACAGAATTTAAGTTCTGTTTATAGTCTACACTCAGAACTGATCTTTAATTTTAAGACACCTTATGCAAAGGGGTATAGTAATAGTGTGTGAGATAAATCTTAACAAAATTATAGCTCAAATTTCACCTACTTTGCATAATGCTGACACCTAGACAGCAGAGGGAGCCCAAGCCCCGTGACTGTCTGTCTGCTCCCTCTGCTTCCTCTTTGGCAACTTCCTGTTTGCTGGCTTTATAACAGCATGCCATGACGAGTGCTGACTTGTCTTGGAGTCTTGGAGCCCTGGAGCCCAATCTTGGAACCATTTTGGAGCCCAAGATGGTCGCCTTCCCCGAGCCTGCGTGTGACAAGATGGTCGCCTTCCCTGAGCCTGTGTGTGACAAGATGGCTGCTGCCATGGAGTGTGCGTATGACGAGATGGCCGCCGCCGTGGAGTTTGCGTATGACGAGATGGCCTCCGCCAGGGAGTTTGCATATGACGAGATGGCCGCTGAGCCCAAGTCAGCACCCGTCATGGCCGCCCTTCCCGAGTCAGCACCCGTCTTTGTTCACTGTGGGTGATGCAGCCAAACCCGAACCACAGCCCAAGATGGTCACCTTCCCGGAGTCTGCGTGTGACACGATGGCTGACGCTACGGATCTTGCGTATGATAAGATGGCCGCCCTTCCCGAGTCAGCACCCATCATGGCCGCCCTTCCCGAGTCAGCACCCGTCCTGGCCACTCTTCCGCGAGTCTGCTATTGTTCCTGAGTCAAGGCCAGATGTTGATGTCCTTCCTGAGCCAAGTCCTGTGGTCGTCCTTCCTGAGCCAAGCCCTGTGGTCGTCCCAGAGTCAAGACAAGCCCCAGCTGTCGCTGTGTCCTCTGAGTCAAGTCAAGTCCAAGTCCCTGCTGCTGTTCCGGTTCAGGCTGGAACAGAAGTGACTCTAATCTTGACCTTAGCATTGTGGGTTATCTGGGCCATGTATACCACTATGGAGTCCACAGAGGAGGCAGCTCATGCTGCAGATCCTTTGAGGGCAGCATCCCCTGAGGTGGTGGCTGAGGCCACGGATCCTTCTGTGGTGGGGACTCTCACTCTCTCTCTGTCTCTGTGTCTCAGCTCTCAGTTCCAAATCCACTTTGGTGGATGTCCTGGTCTCCTGAGTTGCCCTGGCGGGTTCTCTCATCTCCTGAGCCGCCCTCGTGGGTCTAGACATTCTAACCACTTTAGCCTCTCAAGACTCCCAGGTCTCTCTAGACTATATAACAGCATGCCAGCAAACAGGAAGTTGTGAAGTATTGTTTTGTCACTTCACTGTGTTCCCTGTGTTCTTAGCGTTCTCTGTTTTGGATTTACTGGCTTTGGATTTTGGATTGTTTACTAGACTTTGGTGTTTGCTGCCTGCCTCAACCCCTGCCTGTATTTTGGATTATTGAGTTTTGGATTACACCTGTGAATACCTGTCTGCCCATTGGAATATGCTTTGGTTCAATAAACCATGTAAAACCCACCATATGGATCCGCCTCCCATTTCCCTTTACACCCCACACATGACACTGACAATAAAAAAGGTCTCATGATAGGTAGCATATGTAATACTATCTGTACAACATTATTTTGTTTCTATGGGACACCAGCTGTATTGTATATGGCTAGAGACCAGTTACATGAACCAGGTTTGCACCTGTGAACATGTACAGAGTATTCCTCAGTTAGTGGTGTATTAATAAGTGGTGTAAAATAAGTATTACATAAGAAGTGACAGAAGGAGGGAATTATCTGGACAGTTCTATATTTAGGTGCTGGAAAACAATGTCATTAAATCTTTTTTGAGTATAACAGTTAGCTGTCTGTCTGGGTTTTATGAGTGAAATTCTGAAATTTTAACAGGTTTGGCTGTACATTCTAATTATTAAAGCTTTATTCTAAATGGCTAGAAATGCCATTAAATACACATGTTGTTTATTAAAATGCAAATTAACTCACATAACTTAAACTGTGTAAGTGTTAAATTAAGCATCACCCTCTTTTATTAATTTGCTGTTGTCTGCATTTTGTAAAAATATTAAGCTACTTCTAAAGTATTATGATGTGGTATTATGAGTTGAAATTAAGCCATTTATAAAGCATTTTTATAAGCTTAAACTGTGAAGCACCATGTAAAATTGGATGTGAAATCATCCAGTTGTCTTGTGTTTTACCAGCAGGCAGGTCATGTAGCTGTACATCACAGGAAGAAAGGACAAAACATCCTCAGCAGAGCAGGGCAGGTGCTCCTGTCTACAGCCCATGCCGTGGATTCTGATCATATGGCTGAGAGAAAACAAAAGGCTCTTCTCGATCAGGTACTGTACACAGTTCACTTTTAGTGGCACATTCAAGTAATATTTGTAAAAAATATCATTTCTAAAAATGTCATAACATTGCAAGAAGTAAGTTAAAAAAGTTGAAAAGACAGTCTGACAAGATTTTCCTTTAACTGTTTGGGTTTGTTCCGTCACATACTGACGTCTTTTTTGCACTCTAGCGCAATCTAGCGACGTACCACAAAATCCACCGTTTAAAAGACGCGCTTTCACATCAATATGCTGCATTACTGAGAGAAAAAGTTCAAAGACAAAGGCAAGAAATGAAGTGCCGTGATCCCCACGATCCTAAAACCACAGAAGAACACAAAGGAAAGGTATTCGGACGCAACCTCTCATTATTGATCCAAGTACATCAAGAGAATTAAAGGAAATTAGTAAATGAGTAACAATTACTGAATTTCATCAGTAGATGGCAGTGTAACTAAACAGCCACCTTCCACAGCATGTTTCATATAACACAGCAAGCGTTATTTTATCAAATTATTACATAAGCTATAAACCAGGTGTTCACAAAAACAACGTACAAAACCACTGCTTTGGAAGATCATGAGCATAACATTAATTTATTGGTATTCAAAAGCATTGTTTTCATCACGACTATTATAAAAGAGCTAGTAAAAAAGTTCTCTCAGGCGCTGTCTGATCTCTTTAGGGTCAAAGCCAGACACACCCACCCAACACAGACACTTTCACCTCCTGTGTCAGTGTAACAAACACACCATCCACATGAGTGGAGCAACTATAAACATTTCAAGTAAAGTTAACCACTTTCGTTTATCTCTCTTCATCAGCACATGACAGTGTTGAAATAGTCATGACGATGTCTGACTCCCAGTGATACTTTGTAGATTTGTAAATGAGGAAGCCTCTCATTGTATAGATGGGGGAAGCAGTTGGTGTAGACTTGTGATTGACTTTGATTTTGGCCATCTGGGTTGGGGACAATAGAGGTGGAGTGTAAGGATATGGGGGATGGGCCCCTGTCTTATCAGTCTCCTCCTATGAAAGTAAGACTTCTTCAACAGACTATAATTGTGTGCTCTAATGACCAGCAGTGGAGGGGTGGACAAAGGGAGACTGTAAAGGCATTTATGGACCGGCCAGTAGGAAACCTTTGGTACAAATTGCTGAGCAAATTGAACTGCTCTGTTATTTCCACACACCAGGCCAAGAAGCTTTGTCCAGACTTCATGATGATGAGCTAGAACCAAAGCAGGCAGATCCAAGGACACCTGCTGGGGCCTAATTGGTCCCAGTTGTGGTTAATGGCTTCCTGTGGTTGCATGTTTACCTGTCATAGGTTTTAAGTGCTAAGGGTAGCTGTCCAGCTGAAAGACTAGGGTTCTTAGTGGGGGTTCTCAAGACTAGGGTTCTTTCAGCTGGACATAAAATTTGACCCACTACTGCCACTGGACTGCTCTCATTATAGACTATAAGCAACGCACATGTCACTTTACACAACTCACTGCACTCACTTTAGTCTGCGTTATTGTTTTGTTTCGTATTGTTACTGTAATGTCTGCTGCACTTTGTGTATATAGTTTTTGTGTTAAAAGTGTACTGATTGTACCATGACTGTTTTTGTCCTGTGCTGCAAGTTTGCACTCTGTGCACTTTATGTATATATTGTGTTTTTGTCCTGTGCTGGTCGTTTGCACTCAGTGCACTTTATGTTTAGACTCTGTCGGTTGTTTAGCTTAGTCTCTGTTTTTGTACTTACATTGTACGGTGTACTTTTTGTTCTTTGTACTGTGTTGTTGTATTTTAGCACCTTGGTCCTGGGGAAACGTTGTTTCGTTTCACTATGTACTGTGTATATGGCTGAAATGACAATAAACTCCACTTTGACTTTGACTT
>JBAJNP010012730.1:0-13003 GCA_036877545.1 Yasuhikotakia modesta | reverse complement strand
GGAAACTTCTGGCCTCAGAAGCAATGCATTTTCCACCAGCTGCACCAGCAAAAGCTAACATGAAGGGTTTGTGGCAAACCCACTACTAGCCTTCAAAGAGAGACGAAAATAGAATAAATGTGATTGTATTGAGTTGAACAACTTTGCAGTCAAGACATAGTGGGTCAGTATATCACACAAAGACTTTATGCATGTGCACATTTGTAATGCTACATAATAGGTAAGAGGTAAAAGTCAAACTGTTAATGGGCATCATTATTGCAGTGATCTGATCACAAAGGTAAAGCTATTCATGTCTTCAGCGCTTCTGTTAAACTCACACTGTGTCTTACTGGTCTTTAGAGTACTGCTGCCTTTGATTTCAGTTCATGGCATTTTTACATTAAAAGTCTGTGTTGGCACAATAAGATAAAAGACAGCTGATTTGTGCTCTGCTGCAGAGAATGCTGGTGTTATCATGGCAACCTCTTTAATCAATAAGTAATGGAAAATTCTGTCAACCCACCTCAAAGAAACAGTACAGGATGCATCAAAGTGCAGCTTCCTGCTTCTAGTAGTTAGCATGCATTGTGCTTATGTCAATCCTCCTTAATGTCTGTGCTTGTCCTTGTAAGACTTTAATGTATGATTGTGAATCACACAGCCCACAAATACTTGTGCTGAATATCTGACATATAAGCATTACAGCTCTTCTGTGCGATGGTTGAAATTTATAACCAAAAGTAGACAATAGCGCAACAAACAATTTTGGTTAATGTTTAACAGTGTCATATTTTAAATATCTTTTTCTTTTAGGAGAAATCTTACTAAGCTGTCGCTCCTGTTCAGCCACATGTTGTTTGAGCTGCAATCCATGTTTCCTGGTGGGCGATTTCAGGGTGACACCTATAGACTTACAAAGACAGAGGCCAAAGATTTTTGGAGAAAAACCTTTGGACACAAGTATGAAAAAAAACCGTAAAAATGTTTACTAAATGTGCAATGATGAATTGAACTTATACAGCCATTTTTGTTCAGAGTCTCTCGCCTTCTCTCTCTCTCTTAGGTGTATAGTGCAGTGGAACTTTTTCAAAATGCAGTTAAGAAGAGTTCATTATTTTGAAGAGGGGATGGAGTCTATGGCTTTGAAGTCCACAATTGATCTCACTTGTAACGATCACATATCCATCTTTGAGTTTGATATTTTCACCAGACTTTTTCAGGTATCTTTATCTTGACTGGAAATTCTGTAATACATACAGCATTGGGGACAGTAATGAAAAATGGTGCTTTTAAGATTTAAAGATGAATATCAGGCAAAATACAGAATGTCACAATTTACCAATTTAGGTAACATCTGAGTTTTTTTCAATTTTTATCAAATCAAATTATCTTCTGCATTTTTGCAGTGGGTGTCTTGCACTGGGTGTGAACACATAAACTAAATGACGATGAAAATGAAAGAGATGACTTAGAAAAAAAGAATGAAAAAATATAAAAAAGTGACTTCTGTACATTTTACTGTCCCAATACTTTGGGACACACAAACACACATTCTTATCTGTAGTAGTAACAACCCTTCTGTTTTTTTTTATTGTTGTTACTTTCTGTGTCATGTTGTGATCATTTCAAATATAAAACGTATTAATCACCAGTGTCTGCCTCTGTTCAGCCCTGGTCAACTTTGTTAAGGAACTGGAATCAACTAGCAGTTACTCATCCTGGATACATGGCATTTCTCACCTATGACCAGGTTAGGGCACGACTAGAGCACTACAGACATCGGCCTGGCAGGTAAACAACTCAGCAAACGATACCAAGTTAAACACAGCATGTCAGGCTAACAGAAGTTGACCTGGAAGTCACGTTTAATCTCTATGTGGATCTCAATTTTGATGCTCAAATTTTACTGTATGGTTTAGATCTCTGGCACTTTTTGTGTCCATAGCTATATCTTTCGTCTCAGCTGCACACAAATGGGTCAGTGGGCGATTGGTCACGTGACCAATGATGGCAACATTGTGCAAACCATACCTCAGAACACCCCACTGTACCAAGCCCTCATTAAAGGATATAGGGAGGGCCGGTGAGTTCACAATCTATTATTATTTAGTGAAGAAACATACACTGAAATTAATGTTGTCATGGTAACGTTAATATAATTGAAATGTAATGTCACAGCTACTTGTATCCTGATGGGCGTGATGTAAACCCTGACCTCACCTGTCTGTGCAGTCCAGCTCAAAAGGGTCGGGTCAAAGTTACAGAGGTAACAACGTCTCACAAACAGGAGCATTTGTGTTTATTAGACGTCTTTTGGCAATTCTGATTGTTATCAGAAAATAAACCCTTTTATACCAAACTGGTTAACTGTATTTATTCCTTACGCAGAATTTTATGGATGTGTGCTTATTTTATTTCCAAGAGTCTTGTGTTTCTTTTATCCCCTGAACTCAAGTATATTATGGCCTGTAATAGTTTTATTTCTCACTCTGTTTGTTTATATGTTGCTGTTTCAGGAACAGTACGAGTTATACTGCGAGATTGGCAGCACCTTTCAGCTGTGCAAAATATGCACAGAACGTGACAAAGATATACGCATTCAGCCCTGTGGGCATCTGCTTTGCCAGCCTTGTCTGATTGGATGGCAGGTATGTGGGTCTTTTTGATATTGTGCTCAGATCATTAGATCTTCTGTGAATGGTGAAATGATGGTGAGGTTACACCCAACAACCCACAGGAAAACAAACTGTATGTGATATTACATGTTTGTGTTTTGCCATTGTTAAAGAAATTCACTTTTAAAACTTTTTTTTGCTTTTAGCAGTATACTATATATATATATATATAAACCCGCACACATACAGAAACACATAGATATATACAGACTATATATATAGTATATCATCTAAATATTTTTACATATATTTAAAGCTACATTTATAATAACAAAACTTTGACATAATGTGGTAGTTAAACTTTCAACAGTCATTCACAGAGCAGTGGCCTAGTGTTGTGTGAGATGGTGTTTGCCACAGTTCAAAGCTGCATAACTTATGTTCTGGTTCGTGCTTCCTGTGTGTGCGTGTTTCACTATTTTTCCACCTCACTCATGAGTTCACAGTCACACTTGGCCGTATGCTGAGATAAGGTACCTTACAAAATGAGAGCACTAACATAATGTACAAAGAACAGTGCAACTCATACCGGTACATTTTAGGAGATTTTAGGTGTTGTGATAAGATTTGCTGTGTAGAGATGGCCTCTGCTGATGAAATACTGAAGAGATCATAGTTGCCCTGTGCATTTAGCTTTTTGTTAAACTATATAGTTCTGGTCCTTGATGCTGATTGGTTAACACAGCTGTGACCTTATCATTGAGCTACAATAAACATCAAGTACTTTGAGCACAGAACCCACAGCTGATCATCATTACTGTTGCTTAGCAACACACTGTTACTGTTTACATCTGGGAGTATTTTTCTAAAGAAAAGGTGGTATTGTAGGGAAAGTACAGTGTTTGACTCTGTACATGAACAGTTATTTAACACACATATTGGTACCGCCTCAGGATTGGAGATGATAAAGATAGTCTCTAACAATCGCCATGTCACTAGGACAAACATGGCATACATACATTCTAATATAGCAAATAAAGACATCTTACTACTTCCTAAGCATATAACTGTTCTTAAAAATAATCACATGAGGTTAAATGCTGATTAAAAATAATCACACTAATTTATTCTCAATATAATACTCAATACAATAATTTATGATTATTAATAAATGGTAAAGATCATAAAAAAGAATAAGAATTGACAGGTGGAGCAAAAGGAACAACTCCCACAGTATTTAATGACTTTTAAAGATTGTAATAAACATAAATATATATTAATTATAGAGCATAGCCTCTTGTCCCTTTATGCATCTTTATACATGTGTTAAAATTTGTTACTTCCTCTGACTAACAGAAGTCTGATGGCCACACATGTCCCTACTGCCGCTGTGACATCAGAGGCACTGAGTTTATCCTCATTGAGCCCTACATGCCAGCGAGAGAAGAGAAGTCTGGGCCAAGGGAGGATGAAGATGAAGATGAGGATCATGAAGATGTAGAGCTGGTGATGAAAAAACTGGCTTCTATGAAAACGGTGGATACCTCAAACTTTTTAAAATGTTCTGTTTTTTAAAATGTTTTAAATTTTTTTGTATTTATGTATTCTAAAGCTACATCTAAAAACATACACCAGGACTTACTAAATAACGTATGAATTTTATCACAAATATTTAACCACATAGGTTGCAAATAAATTATGACAGTTCTTTTCTCAGAACTTCACATTTCTGATTTAAACCCTGAGACTTAAGCGTTTATAACAAACAGTGTGATGTAATGATTTATCATTACATTTTCCCTTAACTGATTATCATGATCAGTATCAGTATTCATCTCATTCTTTCTTACTGTTACAGATCTCACAGGACGGGAACCAAGCGTCCAGTCTGTCACCACCTCCCCTTCCTCCTAAACACAGTGTATCATCCTGTCCTTCTTCCAAACCACTCTGCAAGTCTTTAAGCACAGGCCCTCGGTCCATGTCTCAGTCCAGTTTGGTGGGTGTGGCTAAATCATGTTGATGTAATGTGTATATATTAACTACAGTCTTGGCCAGCTGAGCTCTAAGAAGGTCCTTATGTTCTGTCCACAGAAAACTAAAAACAGTTCCGGTTTTGAAAATCTGGCAAGTCAAATAAATGACTCCTCAGACAACAGGTAAATTGTATTAATGTTACTGTTTGGCTGTGAGAACCTTAAGAGGTTATTTAACCTTAATAAAAATAAAAACGTTTTTGATATATGATATCAAATGTATAATATATCAAAATATATAATGTTTAAAATGTTCTACTAACATACTAATATGCAAGAATGTTGCAAGAATGTTTTTGGTAACTCTGAAAAAACTCTTAATGTTCCTTGTTAGCTAAGTATTTACCCTGGGCATTGTAGTTGCATTTGACACATTTAGAACAAAAAATAAATGCCTTAATTATGCCTGTAAAATAAATGCCTTAATTAATAAATGCCTTTTTGTTATTGTTTATTTACACCACATATTTTACCTTACGTTCAGAAGTGAGGACTTCCCTGAACAACCCTCTCCCTCCTCTTTACCGTCCAGCACACACAGTAAGTATCTGTCACACTAAACCATAATTCACAATCTATATAAGAAGTATGACCACATTCTTTTAAAACAAAGCAACTTCGATCAATTGCTTCGGTGTAGGAACAGTTAAACGCTATAAACTCTTGCTGTTGTCTTTATTGTACTGACATCTAGTGGCAGAAGCTTTAAAAACAGAAATACAGCATATTGCTATACTGACGAAACATTCTTTGATTCATTCACTTCTCTATCAGGTGAGGTTTCCTGAGAAGGGAACAAAAAGGAAAAAGAAAGAGAAACAAATGGAGAAGGAAGAAGAAGTGTGTTGGATTCAACATGCTTTACACCAACACATTATAGACAGACAGAGACAGATACATATATAATAAAGTATAGTGTATATATACTGTATATGTAGTATAAATATATATAGTATCCCAAATCTTGCTTCTCTTGCAAGCTGACTCAATTAAATTGGACCAAACTGTGTATTTAAGTTCTACCTCATAGCTACATATTGTTTTAGCTAACAGCACTGTATTTTGATAAATCATAAGAATGAAAACATTTTCCTTTGTGTCTTTTAAGTTAGATCTTTAAAAAAGATGGTTTGTGGGGTGATAGCTTATTAAAAGATCTAGAATAAAAAAAGTTGATGATTTATGACACAGAATGTGGGAAGCAACAGATAATGTCTTGAGAGACATGTATAAACTGCTTTTGCTAAAATAATTTTGACTGGAAAAAGTGAGGGCCCCAGTGCTTATTTATATAGTTATTTTAAAGGAAACAGAATCCGCTTTGGACACAAACAGGTTTTAGCATATTCACTTCAGTTTAAACAAGCCTAATCAAATATGTAGCCTATTTTTAATATAGTGAGTCTTTAATCTGGGCAGGGTGTTTTTTTAGTGACTCAACTTGTTTAACTTGCTTATTCATTAATAAGCAGGACGTCACATAAATAAAATTAAATATAACCACCCAGATGAAAAGTTATTTGATGATGATGATAGAAAGGCATGCAAATCTTTCTCTGTATTCATTTTATTGACAGTATTCAAGTTGACAGTGTCACAATGCAACAATGAAATTAGTGTGCAAGACTTAAAACAACTCTTAAATCTTAACAAGATTTAGTCTACACATTAGCAAGTAAACCAAGCACTGTTTTTTCCACTTCAAAACACTTTACAGCTTAATAAAGTACTTTATATATTTGGGGAAGTGCTAAAGTGTAGGCTGAATATAATGTGAGTGTCTGGTTTAATATAATATCATGTACTGTTGCTTGTAGGTTTAAACCGGAATTTCAAGCAATACAACATCATGTACCACTGAGAATGTCAGTTGTTTAATCAATTGTATTATTTAATGTTTGAGCAAAGTATGTCGTAAACATAAAACATCCTCCACCTAATGAAAACTGACAATAGTGACAATAAAACCAGATGGATCTGTTATACAACTCCTTGTTCATACAAAAATCGCACTTGGTTATTACAGTTGTGTCACAGAACGTTTGTATATCTAAACAGTTACTTAATGGAAGCATTAGGGAAACATCCTTACTACGCAACATGTCTATGTTTAATATGTCCATGAATATATAACAGCATTATCAAAATGTTTAAAGTTATAATAATTGTTTTCATGTTGTCCACGTTGCTTCATTCTTCCGTACCTGCGTCAGTAATTGGCTCGACTCACTCTTTCGCTTTCGTGTAAAGACAATCGAAACCTTGAAACTGCGAAGAAGGCAGAACAATGGCTGGGTGAGTAAAATTGTGTTTATATTATATTATTGGTTAAATCGTTAACCAGTCGTCAAAATTGCTAGAACCATTGACTATTAAACAACTAGAGCTCTCCAAAAAACA
This sequence comes from Yasuhikotakia modesta, assembly GCA_036877545.1. Classification (NCBI taxonomy): domain Eukaryota; kingdom Metazoa; phylum Chordata; class Actinopteri; order Cypriniformes; family Botiidae; genus Yasuhikotakia; species Yasuhikotakia modesta. The sequence continues at coordinate 5,970 of JBAJNP010012730.1, read as the reverse complement.
CGCCAAAGTAACATTTTATAAATTGAATGCACATTGTGAAGTGTGAACCCAGACACTCCTTTGGCTGCGCTACTGTATATATGTCATGTTTACCACAACAAAGACTTGGTTGAAACTGGTTCAAAAAATGCGTAAAGTGTGTGTCGAAAAGATTATGAGATTCGCCACCCGAAACTTTATTCGCTATTGGCAAAAACAAGCTACAGACTGATTTAAAGTGCTGATGCTGTTTTGGTTCTGTCTTTTCCTTCCTGTAGCCATATATGTATCATACAATGTCATAAAATAGACTAATAATAACAACGCCAAGAATACATGTTCTTTATACAGCTTTAGTCAAACATTTCATCAACTTTCATCTGTTTTATACAGACTTCAAATGCCAGACAAAATCCCAGAAGTTCTTATCGACACAATCAAAGATTTGTTTGGCTCTGAAAGACCAGCAGAACTTCCTCAAAAGCTTGTGAATTTTTTGGAAGTGTACGGATGTTTCAAATTTGACATCGCTGTGACTGGAGAGTCTGGCGCAGGGAAGTCGTCCCTTATCAATGCATTCCTAAAACTGCGTCCTGATGATGCCGGGGCAGCTGCAACCGGAGTTGTAGAAACCACAATGCAACCAACAATGTACGAGCACGCACATTTCCCGCATATCAGACTCTGGGATCTTCCAGGCATGGGAACCCCCTCTTTTACATCACAGAGTTATGCGAAGAAAATGAACCTTGACTTATATGACATGTTCATAGTGGTGCTATCTGAGAGAGTCAGAGAAAACAACATGCTTTTGATTGATAAAATAATTCAACAAAAGAAGCCATTTTATTTTATTAGAACAAAAATTGATAACGATATCCGGTCCCAGAGAAAAAAACGTGGATTTTCTGAACTTCATGCGCTGTATAAAATGAAAGAAGACTGCAAGAAATATTTGAAGGAGAAAAACCTGGACAACCCTGTGTTCCTGGTTTCATCCTTTGACCTAAGGGCATTTGATATGCCGAGCCTCATGGACACTTTCAAAAATGAGGTTTCTCAAGTTAGGGCTGAGCTATTTTCAAGCTTCCTGGATAAGGTACTTCATGGATGGTGGTTTACAGCAAAGTAAGTATGTTTAAATGCATGTTTAAAACAGTAAAAACAGTACAGATTAATCCTGAAGACTGTAATGATCAGAAAGAAATTGAATTATTTCTTTATTTTTTAAGGTATGCTGCAGATCACGCCCAAAGGACTGGAAAAATGAAATCTGAGGACATTGCAAAATTACACAATATACATAAAGAGACAGGATTTGGAGCCGTGAAGTTGAAGGCTATATTGGAAACCCTAAAGCACTTTCTGTTGGATGTGGCAGTTTTGGGCGAGACAGGTTCTGGAACAACATCTCTGGTACGTGCCTTAACTGGGCTGGAGAACAAGGCGTGTGGTGCAGAATCAACATACAATGGCAACCCAGTCATGAGTTTTGAATACCCTGGTGTCCGGTTCTGGGATATATCTGGCATAGAACAAGTCATGGATTACTCAATGTATGAGATGGAACAGGTTCTGCGTAATCATGACTTCTACATCATCATCGTTTCAGACTGGCAGAAAGCACGGCATATAAAACTAGCTAAAGCTGTTAGTCAATTTAAGAGGCGTTTCTTCTTGGTTCAGACAAAAGTAGATGATCATCTGCAAGCTCAAAGAGATTTGGGCCAGGATGAGACCAAAATTCTTGATGGACTTCGGGAACGCTATACACAACAGCTCCAGAGGGCAAACTTGCCAGAACCACAGATTTTTCTCATTAACAGCCTAGACAGAAGTGAATTGGACTTTGCTATTTTGGAGAGTGCATTGGCCATTGAACTGAACGCAGTCCGGACTCTTGCATTTGCACATTGTATACCAAAAATACTCAGACAAAGATAAAATACCTCAGAAACATGTCTGTTATCTCAAACTTTTAAAATGTTTAAATTTCTTACCTCATGACGTCACACTATTTAATATTAATGTATATTAATATTAATATTTTATTCTGTTTGCTTATATACAGTTTATAATGTGAAAAGACAAAAAAATACATAAGTACTATTTATAACGAGTGTGCAATATAGTGTGTGATGGGGATATATTTATATTTAAACCTACTATACAAAATTACAAAAGAGGACAAACTGTTATGCCGTTTAGAGTCAGTTATCTTATCAGCAGATTCCTGAGCTGTTAATGATTCCTAAAAAGATTTAATGTTCTCAGGGTGGTGACATTTATGATCCATTTAACATTAAATGACCTATATAAGATTATATATGATATAATCTATATAAAGAATAAATGTTAACTGTACATGTGAGAGCTGACTGGTGTGTATCTCAAGGTCAAACGTTTAATGTGAAACACTGTTTCTTTGTTAATCTTTGAGTTCTGCATCACAATTGGTAAAGTTTCTATATGTGATATGTTGCAGTATAGAAGTGATTATGTATGTATCACTTATGTATATGTTTTAAGTGTGGTTATGTGTCAAACAGATGTTTCAATTCTGTATAGTTTATCTGTTAATGTGATAAATAGTGAATATTAATTATAATATTTGTTTTAATTTTTTGTGTTTTACAGGTCAGTCGTCACAGTAATCCAAGTAAAAGTTCTCATTTCATTGGTCACACAAACAGTAAAGTAAAATCTGAGGTTAATGTTGTGTAGTTTTTGTCATTCTGTGCAGGTATAAACTCTCCTTTCAATGTATGAAAATAAGCTAAACATTGACAGATTTTCTGCAATTAATGTAAGACCAACTGGATTAGAGATATATGGAAGAGGACCATATTATGACAAAATAAATTCTACAAAGACAAGACTGTGAATAGCAGTTTGAATATTACAGAAATCATGTTGTAAAAACTGCACAGTCACCACAAGTTAAGAGATTTAAGTAGGACACCATATAATGCTACGTGCAGTGACTATTATGGCCGTCATGTTGTCATGGAGTAGCGCAAATAAATACTATAAACCCGTGTGTTAGTGATAAGACTATGACTAGACTAGTTTGACTACGTTCTTGCTACCTTTGGTGCCCCTTACAAAGTATAGTCAACTGCTTCATACATTACCAGTATGTTAATGTAGCTGTCAAAATGAATAAACAAAGAGCTTGGATGTATTTTGTTATGCATTCTGTCCTGAACCTCTTGTACAGGCAAGGAAGTATAAAAGCTTTTGCTTTTCTTTCTTAGGTTTATTTTAATTCTTAATAATTCTTCACATACATACCCAAATATGTACCCCACTGGACATTATTTTGCCATATTTTGGTGTACATTAACAGTAAGATTCTTGTAACATGCAAACATGGTATATGTAAATATATTAAACATCACAATACATTTGTTGATACATTTGTCATTTATACACAATATGCACACAAATATATATTCACATACATTTACACCATTAACTGAAAAACAATTATAAAAAGTTATAGAAGTTATGAAAAACTGAATGAGTAAATGGCCTGACCTGTGGCCTAAAGTTATTGTGTGCATTATAAAACGACTTATGAACTATAATAAAATGATTAGACAGAAAGTTCTTGTAACCTCACAAATTCAAATGTCCACATACCCTTAAAAAGTAGAATTTATCCATTTTTTTTAAATGTGCTATATTTTATTTATGTAATAAATAAAAACACACTATCAAGCATATTACTGAACAATATTCAGTATCTTGGTAACAACCATTTTTTATCATATTTGTTGTGAACTGTGGCATGGGGGAATTTGGTCCTGTGACAAATAGAATCAGTTCTGTTTTTTTAGGTTCCTGCTTTTGGGCTAAATAATTCCTTTGTTGTACGAGTTTGCTTTTTTTGCCATTAATGCAAACCTGCCACTCTGAGTACTTCTGTCATATCATCTGTCATTTCATTTAGACCGTCATTTAAGACATTATACATAGCGTTAAAGGCACTGACGGCAGTTTGACCCCTTTTCTGCATAAATTTAGCATCAAGCAGATCCTCTATGCTTGTCACAGGTTTTGCCATAGCGACATGAGGCATAGCCTTCATTCTGTCAAACAGTGCTGACATTAAAGGGGATTTCATTGCAGATCTTAACTGTGAGACAGGCTTGTTCACCCTCTCTGAAAGCTTCACTAGCGATGCGTCGTCCATCCCAAACATGAAATGGCAACTTGTGAAAAAGGTCACAAGTACTGCCTTGTCAAGCAACATGGGCAGAAAAGGGATGGAGACATAGCCGCAAATGCCTGAGGCCAATGCTGCGAGCCAAATGAAGTTTTGCATTATTTCCTTCTTCTTCTTTAGCATATCCAGCGAGCACACAGGCAAGGACTGAACAAGAGCAAATCTCTTCTGTTCTTCAAGATCTAACTCTATGGTTTCTACCAGGTTTTGGAAATCATACTTTCCCAGGTCATAAGAGGATATTAAGAACACTTTTGGGTTTCCAACTTCCTTCAGGTTTTTGCAACAATTTTCTCTGATTGTGTGAAGCACCCGCTGCTCGTTGAAATTTCTGCTACGTGCCGCCGAGACAATGTCATTGTCAATCTTGGTTCGGACAAAATAAAAAAGCTTTTTCTTTTTTTGAATCTCCTTGGCCAAAAATACATCATTTTCCTTGAACCTTTCAGATGAAATGATAATGAATAAATCATAAGTCTGAAATTTAACATCTGTCAGGAATTGGTTTGCCTTAAGGTTTGGCATACCAATTCCTGGCAGATCCCAGAGCTTCACATTGGGCTTTGTGGGGTGGGGGTACTCGGTAACTTCCTGAGTGGTTTCAGTTACTCCAGTTGGTGCAGACATATCTTCATCATCATCCAGACCTCGAAAAGCATTAATGAAAGTAGACTTGCCGGCTCCTGTTTCCCCGGTCACTGCAATATTCAGAAATACGTTATCAAGAACGTCCAGTTTCTTTTTAGCCTTCACAGCAGCTGAACTTTGGTCATGTTCTCCAAGTCTCTGCAAAGCCTCAGACAAATCCATGGAAGCAGAGAAATCTGTAAAAGACAAAAAAACCTTATAGAAGGTACAAATTATTGCATAGTTTATTAAAAGCATCAATTCAAATGGTTCATCAAATCATAAAATATTTTTGTGTGGTTAAAAAATTTGAGGTGTAGTGATACAAACATCACAAACAAATAAATAAATCAATCAAACTTTTATTTTTAAAATGTGTAACATATTACATGTAATTTTGTGACAACAAATACTGTGTGTGGATACTACTTGGATTTCTAAACACACAAATACTGTGTTTATAAAACAGATTATAAAGCAGATTTTTAGCAAAGAACATGAGATAAATGAAAAGCTATTAATGGTAAAAAAAATGTAATGTGAAATTATGAAAATACAGCAGTAATCAGTCAATCATGGGATTAAATGTGGCACAAACTTTTAGTGGCTCCCTCTCTTTCCAGCTATGACACTACTTGACACAAATGTCAGCAAACAGTTTAACAAACATGATCAACAATCACTTATTCTTTTTTGGACATATACATACATGCTTACAGGCAAAACAAAAAAATCAAACAACATAATTTGGACAAATTAAACATGTTCAGGTCAGCTAGGAGTTATTGTATATTGCATCCAGCCCAGCAGCTTTTCTGATTTCTCGAGCAATATTTGCCAGTTCATTTAATCCATTTCTCAAAAGATACCTTGTGGTAGCGAAGGACAATCCTGCAGCAGCTACGCTGCCCACACCTGGAACCAGACTCACTAAAAATTCAGCAGTAGCCAGCGCTGCTAGTGATGCAGAGACAGATAATCTTGTCACTAATTTTTCTTGGATTGCAGAAACGATCTTTGATTTGCCCAGATATTGTTTCAGGTCAATGTTTACTTTTTCTGAAAGTCTGGTCAGTGAACCATCATCCAAGCCAAATGCATAGTAGCACCTTACAAGAAAAGTAAACACAATG
>JBAJNP010012728.1:0-13004 GCA_036877545.1 Yasuhikotakia modesta | reverse complement strand
GAGTTAGTGAAAGTTTAATGATGGATCAGTTTGATTTTTGAAGCGTCAAAGTATTGAGACCCATTTACTGCCAAAATCCAGGATATCATTTCATATAACTCTGTGTTTGTCTAACAAAAGAAAGTCATTTACTCTTAAAAATACTTCATAAAATCACAAAACGTTTTGGTGGACCTATCCTTTCACTGGTTTTAAATTGCAGCCACTAACATTAGTGTATATGTTTTATGTGTTGTTTTTAATGATGTTTGCAGAGTTTCACTTATGACCTCAATCATCTTCTCTGTGTTCCTCAGGCTCCTCAGCAGAATGGCAGTTGAGGAGCGGCACATGCCGTCCAGCTGTGGCTCTTACATAAAGACAGAACCTTCCAGTCCTTCGTCTCTTGTCGACACCGCCAGCCATCCCAGCCCAGGAGCCCATTCTGACACCAGCGGGGGCTACCCCAGTGCCATCAACAGCCACTCCAATGGCCTGGACTCTCCGCCCATGTTCACGGTGGGTGGGGCGCTGAACGCGGCCGGGAGCGGCTGCCGCAAACGCTACGAGGACTGTTCCAGCACGCTGCTGGAGGACCCCAGCTCCATCAAATGCGAGTATATGCTGAACTCCATCCCCAAGCGCCTGTGCCTGGTGTGCGGTGACATTGCGTCGGGGTATCACTACGGCGTGGCCTCATGTGAGGCCTGCAAGGCCTTTTTTAAGAGAACAATACAAGGTATGAATTCTGTCCATACTGCAGCGTACAGACGTCACTGTAAACCTGAATGCTCAAAGTGATTGGCTCAATTTTTTAATTTGGCATATTATTACTATAATTTAAACTTGGGGAACACATCCATAACTGTACTTGGGTGCTTAGGGTCATTGCCAGGAAACTGAGAAACCAAAATATAATTATGTTAATTATATTATATTAATATTATATAATATAATTATATTATATAATTATATTAACAGGATTATATTTGCAACAATGTAGCAACCATATAGAAACGCCCTGGCAACCACCCACAACAGTCCAGCAGCTGTTCTGTGTGTGTGTGTGTGTGTATGTGTGTGTGTGTATGTGTGTGTGTGAGTGTGTGTTAAAGAACAAACAGAAGCTACTTCTATCGTACACTAACATTTACAGTATAAACATGCTCTATACTCATATGACTGATTCTTTTCACTGAAACACAAAATAAGATATTTTGAGAAAGTGGTTTGTGTCTATACAATGGATGTCAATTGATGTCACTGTTATTTTCAAAATATCTTTTCCTCAAGTAAAAACTGACATGAAATTTAGGAGGACATGAGATTGACTAAAATAAGGAAGAATTTTCTCATGGTGGTAGTTCTTATTCACCATTATTTCATCAACAGTTGAAAACTGCTTTGTGTTGACAGAGCGAATCTGTGTGTAAACAGTGACAGACACATGAAAGCACTCAGAACAAGACGCAAAGCAGACATTTTAACAAACAAGCGCTCTTGAGTAGACTGACGGCCTGAGGAATTAAGAGGAGGAGAGTTACACGAGCGAAATAAAGAAAGACTGGCTGCAGACCCCCCCATCACTTTGTATTGTCAGATGGTAATTTCCCCCTCTATCGCTCCGCTCTTCCTCTTGGAGCGCTGCCTGTAATGGAGCTAATCTCCAGCCGTTTGCCCGAGCCACAGGAGTTTTGTCAATAACAATCAGCGTTCAGCTGGAGTAATTAAGGCCGAGCCTTTTCATTAGACCAGGGGGAGGGGCTTGTCTCCAGGGACAACCGCCACAATTAGAAATGCAGGCACATGTCGCCGGGTAATTTCAAGCCACGCAAAGAAGGAGGGATGAAATAAGTGAAAAAATGGAGGACTTTTTAGATTGAGGAGGGACCCTCTTTTCTTTCTCAAAGAGGAGGACTAATGGCATAATAAGCAGACAGAACTGGGATGAACGAGGGAGGAATTGAGTCAGGAAACAGAATAAGAGCATAATGACAGACAAAAAAAGGGAACAGACAATGAGCTTTAGAGGAAAGAAAAGAGACATGAGAGGTTAGATATGATTAATGAAGTGAGCCGAGGGTTTCAGGTCAGAACACCAGAGGACCCCTTCATGTGAACACAAACTAATCAGACATAAACCTGCTGTAGATTCAACACATCAACAACACAAAACACACAACAACAGTGTCCCCAAATCAAACGAATGGGCCAAATATTCATGACGTTTTTATATGTAAGATATTTGGATAAACACTAATGGAATAGCAACATATTGACACTTTCTCTATGGTAAAGCAGGTGTAAGTGGAACACTAGACAGACTAACATGTGTGAATCCTCTGTGTAAATAATAACACATTGATTTTATTGCTTTTATAACATATGAGGCTGCTTGGAGAATTCAAACATGTCTACAGCTATACAGTTATACATAAAGTGTTTACATTACAAAATCTTCACATGTAAATATAATGTGTGTCTGTAATATTGTGGGAATAATGTGTTTTTAGAAAATTAAACAAACACATCTGAATACCTGTGAAATAAACAATTTCACTTTCCAACACACAATGCAATACAATTATCACCATTCCTCAGAAGTGTCTTATTTAAACGTGTACGTCACATACAAACACCTGCAAACACTAACAAGCACAGGATAGTGTTAAAAAAGACATTTCATAGTTTCTCTTCTTAGTCTTTCTCTTCCAGATTCCCCCTTCATTTCAGAATTGTCTTTATCCAGCAGTTAAACTCCATCCATTACCTGCAGAAGTACAGCAGCTCTTTGTGATCCATCACCCTCCTCTGGCTCATAGCTGCTGCTGTAGAGCTGCTACAAACATCAGAGCAACATGTATTACTGACATCAGTCAATGTCTGTATCTAACAGTGACGGGTGTGCTGCAGGTGTCAGAATCCAAGGAGCCTCCTGTGACTGAATTCAGGAATAATGGGAATTCACAGGATGGAGTTTAGATGCACTGATATGAGCCGGAAGCTCAGATGAAGATGAGACCAGCTCTTCATCATTGAGAATTGACCTGTTGATATATAAGTAGATATACATGGGAATAGTTGTAGATTTTATATGTGTGGTTTTCCTGCGACTGATAAACAACAGCAAACACTTTCATAAGCATCCTCACAAATGACATGAACATTCAGTTATGTGTCATGATCTGACTGTGGTGTAACTCTCCTCACACGCTGACTTCATAAGTGAAGTATTCATAAAGGCTTTAATGTGTTTTGTCATTGGTGAGTTTTTCTATATTTGACAACAAAAACTGATTTACTGTTGAATTATATCAAACTTCTGCTTCTCTTTCTTCAATGAGGTAATTCCCCCCGGACAGTCAATCTCCTTTTATGATCACTTCCTCAGATAACCTGAGTCTCTCCTGAGCAACGCCTGGCATCAGTCCTGAAAAACCATCAGAGAAATTAAAGCAGAGAAAACAAAACTTTATGTTTTCTGTAATTCAGTAACTAATATTAAAAACGAGATCCGTTCTGAGGAGAGTCAAATGACAGGAACACAAATCGCTCCCTGCTAGTGTTTCGGATTGAATCATTTTTAAATAAACACTGTTACTGGATTTTAAAATAGCTTCTTGTTTTCATTGGCACTGATGTTTCCTGTTGTCATATGTAACTGTCACTATGAAAAAACAAATACTATAGTGCAAAGAATACTACAGTAATACTAAGTGCGCCTGACAGTCAGTGTGTCTTTTGCTGGACAGAATTAGTGCATGCTTCAGTAAACCAGTGCACTCAAGAGTGTGTGTGCATGACCTTGTGTTGTTGGTCACAGCCCAGTCAGATGCACACCAGACACGACACTAAACCCGCCCCATCAGCAGCTCTAATCTGATTGGTCCGTCAGGGTGCAGACCACCTCACACTGAGCTGTTTATACTGTGAAATGTTCAGATGAAGGACTAATCATTTGTTTTCCACATGACTCTGTTATTGTAGGATCAACAATCACAGATAAATCAACAACAATAAGGTTATTTAACAAAAGAAACTCTTGCATTGTCAACAGGTGACAATGTGGAGCTGTTGCCTAAAAGCAGTTTATTTAGTGTGCATTGAAGCACAAACAAAACATTTTTTATTGTGATTGTTTTTTTACATGTGTGAATTATATTTACATGTATTTGTTTAGCAGACACTCCTAGGAAGGTAGAATAATTTGGTAGTCAAAATGCTGTTGTGTGTGTGTGTGTGTGTGTGTGTGTGTGTGTGTGAGAGAGAGTGTGTGTGTGTGTGTGTGCTCTCTTCAGTGAAAACAGGACTGTAAACACACAGATCCTATTGCAATGGCAAGTTAAGTCTTCCTTCAGAAGAGTAAACTATTCAGACAGCAAGCATACACTTAACACTTTACACTTAACAACACTGTGATTCAAAACAATGAGTCTGCTCTACACTTCCACAGCTCTCAGTGTCTGTTCTCTGAAACACACAGGAAATGTGTTTGATTACAACTGTTAACTGCTTGTGACAACAAATGGGATGACAGGAAGACAGGCGATCAGACACATTTCACAAATGTATTTACCCCCAACCAAAGAACCCGCTGCTGCTCTTGTGTACTGATGTGTAGAACCCAGATAAGAGACACCATTTCTAATTATTTAACATATCTTGGGACCTTCAGCTGATCTGTGCAATAATGTTAATATAATTGCATAAGTTAGGGTTGGGGGATGGCAGTCGTAATGCTACACTGACGTTATCTTCCTCCTGCAGTCTGAATATAGGTTACTGAACAAACATTACATAAACATTGCAAGTTTATCAATAACAACCTGTAAATAGTCATTAGTTTAGTAAACAGTACATATCTAAAAATAAATAACCTAGCATACAGTACATTTCTCGTTTTTAATAATAAATGTGCCTGTTGAGAATGTGCAGAATATTGAGATGGTTTCATGCATAAATGAAGACAGCTGTAACCCTACTGATACAACTAGTTAAAGGAATAGTTCTTCCATAATTACATTTTAATCACAATTTTACATTGTCGAGAATGCAAACATTTGTAACCAGTTTCCTTTCTATCACTTGTTCACCCTCGTGTCATGTAGATATTTTGAGAAATGTCTCAGTGGGTTAGTGGGCCACACAGTGGAACTTACAGAGTGTCACTGTTGTTTCGTTACCAGCATATTTTAAAATGTTGTTGTTTGTGTTTGTCAAATAAAGTCAAACAGGTTTAGAAATACAAGAGGGTGAAGATTTTTTGTTATTGAATGAGTTATCTCTTGAGGATAATGATGGTGTGATTTTAGATGTAGTTTCTCCTTACAAGCTCTGCTCAGATGTTTTCTGCTGTCCTTCAGCATGTTGTTTGTTTTGACTCGTCGTCTGCCCTGCTCAAAGCCAGAATAAATTCAGTGCACACTTTCTGAATAGATATTCAATCCACATGCCTGCAGGAGGAGGAGAGCGCGTCTGTCCCCTGTCAGTCTGTATTTACTGATCTCTGCTGCCATTATCTGTAACGTCCTGATTGAAATGGCCCACCGCAGTTAAATGTACATGAACACAAGTGAATGGCGAGTGTATTAAGCACTCTGTCTATTGTTACTCTCACAATGCGCTTTTATTGAGCAGTGATGAAGCTGTAGTGCTCTGTCTGAATAATGTATCACAAGATGCTTATTCTCTATGTAAATAGCGAGCACCCGCACCACAGCACCGCCGGGCTCCCGGACCGCGAGCGACCCGCCGCAAACACACTCAAAATATGAGAATCTAATTTGATGGGGTACTGTGTAAACAGACACATTCAAAGCTTTGAGTTTGTGTTTGGACTCTGTTGTGTAACATCTCAATCAAACTCAGTGCAAGATGATTTTATAAATGAAGTGATTTTTAGAACATTATTAAGTATCAGAACTCATATTTAATAACTGGATTCAGTTTAGCACTGTAAACATTTAACTGCAGAACTCTTTGGTGTTCAGTGAGTTATTTTGTCTGACCAGATAAATGCAACATCTTTGTGTCTCTACAGGTAACATAGAGTACAGCTGTCCTGCCACCAATGAGTGTGAGATCACCAAAAGAAGACGCAAATCCTGCCAAGCGTGTCGCTTCATGAAGTGTCTGAAAGTGGGCATGTTGAAGGAAGGTGAGGGGCTGCACAGATCACGCACTTAGCACGAGTAAATACTGCAGTCACACACTTCTGAGGGGATGTACAGCACCGCTCACACGCTTGGAAAACTCTCACACTCATACACTCATATTTTACAATAATAGTAAAGTTATCAAAATAGCACAAGTGTAACTTTACTGAAGATATTTGAAAATGAATTACCTGGGTTATATTGTTGCATATTCAGTGCAGTCACTCTTTGTCTAGAATTACATTTTTCTTGACATTTTATCACCAAGTTTCCTGAAGTGACACACTGAGATGTTTTTAAACAGTACTGAAGGTCTCATCTATATACTGCACTCTGATTGGCTGCCATTTTAAATTATTTGGTCCAGATCACTCATTTAAATAAATATAAAAAAAATGTTGAAAAATATAAAGGCAATTATATGACAATAATATTTTTTTCAACACACTTTTTTTTCGACATTACAAGCATCAGGTTGTCAGAGTCTTACGTACTGACATTCAGCAGTGATGTGTGTGGTGCAGTGAGTGACTGTGATGTTACACTCGTAAATGTCATTGGCTGGTGTGTCACACTGGACCTGAGGGGCTGTTGCCCCCACAGCAGTAAATGATTTGCACCTGTTGGGCAGAGAGACACAAATATGGTGTTTTTTAAAAGGCTGGAGTCTGTCAGCCACACATATTGAAAGCTCAGCTCTCACATATTGATCTGCTAAATGTTTCTGGACATCTGAGCTCTCCTCCTGTGAGGCTTTCTCAACAGCATGCTATCTATTATACACACTGACATTCTTTCTTTCTTTCTTTTACAATTTTCTCTGCCATCCATAAATAACTGTTTACTATCAATTGTGAGTTTGAAACAGGTGAGTGTGTGACGCTCTACAGTTCAGTCTGTGTGAAGATGAGTGATGTAAGACAATCAATACGAGAGAGAGAGAGAGAGAGAGAGAGGATGAATCACATTAACAGCTAATAAACAATTCATGCAAATATATATCTGGAGGAATAAGAGATGAGAATATCTGTAGATGACATATAAACATAAACACATTTTGATAAATAGTCTCTCATGTCCAGGGTGAAAATGGAGCTTAAACAAAAGATTGTTGTATTTGCTCAAATTTGTCACTACATGATTCCTATAAAAGTTTTAAATCTTAAATTCTGTAAAGTGAAAATATTTTAACAGTATTTCCAAACTAACAAGTGTTATGTGTTCAAACTCAGTTTATCCCTAAGATCATCAGTTCTGCGTTAACCAGTGTAACCAGTGTAACCAGTGTAACCGATCACATCAAAAGATTGATCATACATTTGCCAAATAAATATAGTGCCGTGACAAGGATCTTGTTGCCCATTTCGTGTCCCTCCTCGTTGCAAGGTCAGGTGTCTGTCTGCTTGCTAACACTACGTGAGCGCCAAACCAATCAGGCTTTTCAAGGAGACAGGAAACTGAGAGACGGAGGGTTCACAGAGAAAGGCAAAGGTCACATGATGACATCACTTCCTGAGCAGAAGGTCACATGATGACATCACTTCCTGAGCAGAAAGTCACATGATGACATCACTTCCTGAGCAGAAACACAGAGAGAGAAAGGCAAAGGTCACATAATGACATCACTTCCTGAGCAGAAGCATAGAGAGAGTTGAGCAAAGGTCACATGAAAAAAATGACAGGTTACCTTATTTTTCCTTTGCAGGAAAATACATAATTATTCAGAACAGATTTTTATTTTATATTTAACACAAAAGGTCTATTTAGTTTATGTTTCGCTGTGGATCTGTTAGTGTGAACACATGCAAAAATACTGACATACATTTATCCTGTATAAAATACAGGGGTTATTAGGAGTAGCCTGGAATACAACCTGGCCTGCAATATTAAACACGTCATAAAGATGACATTCATGGTGTGTTTTTGTTTAGCAGCGTCTAACTAATTGTAGTTGTGTGGAAAGAGCAGCTTAGTCTAGCCTGTTCTGCAGTTTCTCTCTGAAGATCACAGCTTTGCTCATTTGCTAAGTAAACTGACAGATTTTTAGGTGTTGCTTGAACTATTCCTCAGACATGAGTGATTGTGTTTCTGTAGGCCGGTACCCTTAAGGCCAGACTGAACAGGTGAGAGTTGATCATAAACGTTCATAAAGTTTATGATCAACTTTATGATATCACAAATATGGACCACAAATATGATGAACTTTCGTGAGGGACTGCCATGAAATATATTCATCGATATATTTTGAAGTATAAAAAAGGTTAGAGGTAAAAGATCTGAGATTTGTTAAAAGTTATCAATTTAATCATTATTTATATAACTTTATTATGAAAGTAAGTATGACTAACTTTGTGCTGACTTTATCTTAAAACAGCATTACATTGTACAATGTTACAGCGTACAGTATTACAGTGTACAGTGTTACAGCATACAGTATTACAGTGTTAAAGCGTACGGTGTTAGCTGTGTGCCGTGTTACAGTGTACAGTATTACAGTGTTGCAGTGTACAATATTAGTGTTACACTGTACAGTGCACAGTATTAGTGTTACAGCGTACAGTGTTACAGCGTACAGTATTACAGTGTACAGTATTACAGTGTTACAGCATACAGTATTACAGTGTTACAGCGTACAGTATTACAGTGTTACAGCATACAGTATTACAGTGTACAGTATTACAGTGTACAGTATTAGTGTTACACTGTATGGTGTTACACTGTACAGTGTTACAGTGTACAGTATTACAGTGTTCAGTATTACAGTATGCCTTCAGGTCCAACTGCTTCAGCCAGGATTCTGCTGGGAGAGTTTCTCCTCTATTGGAGCCAACTTTGGAAAGAGTGTCTGATGGGCTCTGGGCATGCTTGAAGAAGCCCTGGCACAGGTGCTTTTGGGTTCATTGTCGGCTTTACAGCCCGCTGGTTCTCTGGTCACCGCTCGTGAGGAAAAATGCTGTGTGTCTTATAGCTGCCAAATGCGGTCCTGTTTGAGATAGTGCTGACGAGAGAGAATTTCAGAAGGGGTGCGTCGGCAGCCATGAAAGGAACAGTTTATCATGGCCTAAAACAAGGTCCTGTGAATTTCCTAGCTAAAAACAGGTCAGCTTAAGCTCCCTGAGGAACTGCCAACCATCCCAGCACTTTCCCCTCCCCAAGATGACAGGCACACAGAACAGGTGAACACAACAAAAATAAAGGTTCCTGCCAAGTCCGGTGACCCTCAAATGAACTGCCGACAGGAGTGAGGACAGAATCTTTGCAGGGGCTTTGCTTGAGAGGGGATTATTGTTATGAGAGAGAAAAAAGAACTTGGGGTCACAGGCCAAAGAGCTAATCCACACTCTGTCTGCCATGGGCCTGAGCTCTCTCTCTCTCTCTGTATTTCCACACTGCTATTCTTGCCTTAAAGAGATGACAGTTGATATCCAATCGCTGTGAATCAGTGCGGGTCAATGTAGTGAAAAATCTCAAGCTTTTGGGTTTAATCTGTGTTAGATTTCATTAAGGATGCCTCACATGAGTTTGTGCAACCTGTAGAAGCGTGAACAAATAAAACTCAGTAAAAAAGAAACTCAAAGGAGAGCCGCTGTCTGTGGTTCTCACAGTTTATTGATGTTCTGCAGACCTACCGTAACTAAACAAATTACCAAACAGGAAATATGTCAAAAATATAACAAGAATGTTTTGTATTGTGAAAGTGGCCATAAATGCCGTTGTAGTACCTCAATTAATCCATTCATCAGAAGTCTTTAGTTTGACCTAAACATCTGCCCTCGTGCTCTGGGTTAGAGAGAGTAGAGGCAGGGCAGGAAATAGTGCCAAGGTTTAATTCCTGTCAGCATCTGTTTAATTATGGCAGCTACCTCTCTAATTAAAACAGGCACCTGTGAAGCTCTGAATCTTCACATGGTCTTTACAACGGTTGCCGACTGAATGCAACACTGATCAAATCAGTTCTTAACCTGAGTCCCACTCCCAGCTGCCCAGCTGAGCAGAGCTTCAGTGCAATGTGAAAACCTTAAACATCTCTCTTTCTTTAACATCTTAAACAGCCCAAAAAATGGGGTGCTGGTCTGAACTGCCCACCTGACTGAGCTCTGCTGGCCAGACTGTGAGACCAGCTAAACCAGTCAAGACCAGCAGACACAATAAGCTTACAATGACATTTTTTAAACTTTCTAATCCTCATGGGCAGAATTGGACAAGTGTGTCGTATCTCAGCAGTTTTAGTGACTGTGATGAGACTCAGCAACAGTGCAATAACAAAGAAAGAGAGAATATGGTTTTTATTTATGTCTGAGGTTGTGTCACCTGTATCTGCTTTAATAACTTTGTTTATTCAAACAATCTGGACCATTGTAGATAAATTATTTTTAAGATGTGTTTTGTCAACGCACTCTTTATAATAATTCAAATTAGCTTAATTAGCATAATTTATAATTCAAAATCTCTCCCCACTGTCACTGATTATCAATAAAAATATTAAAATTATAGTCAGGATAAATGAGATTTCACTGCGACTTAGCAACCATCAAATGATCTCCTGGAGTCTGTGGAAGAGGGACCGCAGGGACCGGCCGGTAATTAGGTTAGTGGGTTGTCAGTGTCAGGAAATTGAAAGACAATCCTAATCAGATTTCTGTTTCTAGGGAATCAAATCATTTGTATAAGGAGAAGAAATCTCCTGGTTTGGCTTCTGAAAAAGAAAATGCAGTTTGTTGCAGTTGGACAGCTTATTTTTAATGACAGACATCATTCGGATCAAATGCAGTTTTCTGGGAAAGATTAATAATGTAAAGCATCTGGTGGGTTAATGTTATAAAATAAATAAATGAATGTGTTGTGTATGTGGTAGCATTCACTTGTCTGCTGGTGAACGCCTTTCTCTGGCTTTTCTCCATTCCTCCTCACTGTTTTGGCTTTTTAATTGTCAGCACAGGATGCGTTTGGCTGTTCTGGCAAACAGACTACAGTGTTGACATTATTTAGCCAGCAGACAAATTTACTGGCTGGTTTTGTTATGATAAAAAACCTTCAGTTTGTTTCTGATTTGTTAAAGTTTACATACAGACTTTGTGAAAAAGCTAAAACCAGCCTAATCTAGTTTAAGATGGCAGTAGTTGGTTTAAGCTGGGCTTCCATACAGATAATACACATGTGGTCTGTTTTAGGCTGCATTGTGGGAGTGTGTCACAGCAGCTGAAGATGTGTAGATGTCATTCCTCGTGTTCTCAGGCGTGTGTGAGGTCATTGACCCCGTGTTAAATATTCATCTGTTTAGACGTGCAGCAGGCGTGTAGCGTCTCAGCGGCCGCAGTCACTCCTCACACCAGAGTCCTGACACCTCCATCACACGCTGAGCGCATGACTGCAGCGGCCAAACCGCATGTCCTGCTGACACCTGCACTCTCTCACTCACTCTCTCACTCTTTCTCTCGATCAGTCTTGTGGTTTTGTTTTGGTGAATCTCTTCTTTTCTTGGTTAAATTTACTTTAGAGGTTAAATTACTTATAAAAACTTTATAAACAAAATAGAAATACTAAATAAACTTTCACAGAAAATGTTGATAAATTGATTAGATTGCAGATTTGCACAAAATGTGTTAGACAAATAATAATAATATAAATGAAGGAAATTATTGTTGTGTGTATTTGTGTTTGATCAGGAGTTCGTCTAGATCGTGTACGAGGAGGCAGACAAAAATACAAGCGGAGAATGGATGCAGAAAACACAGCGTACCTGGGGCTCACACTCCCTCCACCAGCCAAAAAACCCTGTGAGAATACACACACACACACACCATTCATACACACACATACATACATACACATGCACACAGGCACAGACACAAAAACAAAGACACATCCACACACACAGATACATACACACACACATACATACACACATGCACACAGGCACACACATAAAGACACACACATCCACACAGACACATACATAAAGACACATTCACACACACACACATGCGCACACATAAATACACACACATGCACAATGACACACACACACACGGTTGATAATTGAAATTACTGAATTAATTAGTGATATAGAGGTTTTAGTCGGATTCAGCTAAAATAATAATAGTAATGTGTGTAAATGAAAACTGTACTTGTGTGTTTACATTGAGGACAACAGATTTCATTTAAACACTTAACACTTTTTTATTATGAATTTAATACATTGTGAATACAATGTGAATTTACATTTAAACTGTTTTATTATAAATAACAATTCATGTGTATTATTTTATATTGAAATAAGAAGAGAAATGTTGAGGTGTGGGAACTCAATCTGTGGCTCTTCCTCAGTGACGAAGATTGTTTCCCATCTGCTGGTGGCAGAGCCTGAGAAGATCTACGCCATGCCGGACCCCAGCATGCCTGAGAGTGACATCAAAGCCCTGACCACGCTCTGTGACCTGGCCGACCGCGAGCTGGTGGTCATCATCGGCTGGGCCAAACACATCCCAGGTGAGCGGACCATTGATATCCTGTCATGTCCCATGCTGGACTGAGGTGTGTGAAACTGTCCGATAACCAACAGAACATCTGCAAAGCTTGAACTCATATTTGTAGAGATTTGTGTGATCACAGCTGTGTGAGTTAATAGTGAGCGTTAGGTGAAGTAAATGAAGCAGTTCAGTGTCTAAGGGTCTCTGTGGGTGTGTGGTGGTTAGAGCGTGAGTGTGATCATTAACCGGGTGAAATGTTATCTAGCAAGAAGATTAGGATGAAGAATTAGATGTTGACCTCTAATCACACACACACATACATCCACAGACACACGCACACACACATACATACACACACACACATACACACATACAGACACATACACACACACATACATAC
>JBAJNP010012727.1:0-13006 GCA_036877545.1 Yasuhikotakia modesta | reverse complement strand
AAAATCTAAATATTTTTGTAAAGCATGAAAGATTTTTTTTGCTGTTCTTTCACAGGTCTGTACAGAATTAAGCTTAATGGTAGTCTAGGCAGAGATGCTAGCAAGATCATGCTGGACCGAATGCAATGATTTGACAAACGTATTATGATTTTCATAACAGATACATAAATACATACATATATAGGAATGTAACAAACACTAGAAAAAACTGAACGCACAATTAATTAAATGACTTTTGATCTAAAACTAAAACGCAGTATTTTCTAAATTTTGGTTACTGGTAGTGACAGTTTCCGACAAACAAATATTATAATAAAGCAAATATTTAGTGCATGAGCTCCAATGTAAGATTTCATTTCACTTGACATCTGATGACTGTCAGAATAAAACAGGTCTCTGTGAATGTGCCATAATCACAAAGATATAAATAATAGACGTTATAAATTTATGGCCAAAACAGTGACATTCAACACAGTAGAACCGATACTGTTTCTTTTCTCTATGATATATATTTTATTTGTTTTCTTTGTGTCTCGTGAAGAATGTAGTCAGATTACGTGACTGAATAACAATGAAAATAATGTAAAAAACAAACCAAAGTGAAGATAAGTGAGCGTTGGGTGGCACTCAGTATTGTTGCTTATATTGTTGTAAATATAGTGTTTACTATGCAGTGCCTGTTTAATTCACTTTTATGTCTTAATTTTATTTTAAGCTGCTATTTTTTGGTAATTGTTGAGGAATGACACTTTGTAGTAATTATTTAGTAGCTCTTACTCTCTCGTGCTTTATATGCAAACACACACATATATGTATGTATACATACACACACATATTTGTATACACACACACACACATATATATAATGTATGTACAATATGCACTTTTCTGTTAAGGTTTTCAGAAACAACGTTATTGTTTGCATCTATATTATTATTTGGCTTTTAATGAAATAAGGACTTAATTTTTTAAATAAAAAATATCACTAGTAAGCAACTTTCTCTTCACTCGTTTGTTTTTTAAGAATTGAGTTTACAGCAATTCAATTACAATTAACATTACAATGAATTTACAATATTTAATTTAAATGTATATGGTGTAATAAAACTCTTATTTATGTGGTGTTAGTGGCTCAGGAAAGTGTTTAGCATCGATGGCACCAGCGCTGGGTGGAAAAGGTGTGTTTGCCTCTGACTGATGTAAATTTTCACTGTTTTGGAAGTAAAATGCCTTGTACTCAAATGGTAGTTTAATAAGACCTGGACGAAGGGAAATCTGTGCTAAGAATACAGGGAGAAAACAAAGAGACTGCGGAAAAACGAGGTATGTCCCAGTCCAGCCCACAGACGTTCTGACAGAGTTCCTCACAAATAAGCATCCGTGACCCGGCATCTTTCACCTGCAGTGAAGCTCACAGATCTCGTCTCGTCCGACGCCGCGCCAAAGCTCATTGGACCAGCAGAACAACTTCTGGTGGTCCTGCTCGGTGGGCACACAACATTTTACACACTGACAACTGATGAAATGGACAGGAAAAAGGTTTTTGGACAAGTCACTGAACTGATATGGCTGTTGGTTTTAGTGCTGCAGTTTGTTCCACCTACAAAAGGTACGTTTTCATGTTTCATTTTATACTTGTGACTGAAGAACGTGTTTTAGACAGACTGAGTGTTTGGATATTTGAAGTGTCACAAACTCAAGTGAATTACGCTGCAATGCATTTTTTTGTTAACAATGTTTGTTGTTCAAATTTGTTGTTGTTAAGTCCTTTTTTCTCCGTTTATATATTTTTCCTCTATAATCTCATGGTTGAGTGTTGATCTGAGACATAAGTTTGGGGTGGAGTTTGTGTAATGCTGATGAGGTCATTGGAATAGTCAAAGAGCATCATTTTGTTAGTCAAATTATCAAACACAAGACGAGGTACCAGTGAAAGCTTCTAATGTTGTGACCTCTCGTGTCTCCTCAGGACAGACATACACTGTGTTTCCTCAGAATCTGACAGCAGAAACAGGGAAAACGGTGACATTTGAATGTGGAGTGCTTGGACTGACGCAGTACGACACGATTCGATTCTCCATCATTGGTCCTAAAGTCAATTCATCTGTGACATGTCCAGACAAAAAAATGTTATACTTACCTGCACAGGTGAATAACTTTGGCCTTTACAAATGTGGACTTGTCCATTTTTTCCATACCAGTTAATAATGTATACCCGGATACTCATTTTTATTGCTTTCTAATCACATTTTAAAATAAAAGGCATCAAAACAACACCACAGATAGTAATGTTGTAATTTAAAGATGTCAGATTTAACCACAGTTTGTCGAGATTCTAGCTCTGCAAACTCTGGGCAGCTTTACAAAGTACATAAATGTGTTTTAAACAATTGCTATGTCCTATATTCACTGTTACTGTTTAATCTAGTGTTGTACTGAGCCTGTCTTGTATGTATATTATATATATAAATAGTACCACAAGCAACAGGCAGATGTTTCCACAGTGTCCCTTAATGGCACCTAACATATCCTAAATCTGTCGCCAGTCAATGAGAGCTCACTGCGAGTCTAAAAGCATCGGACAGGTGGCCGTGTGGAGCATCGCAGGAACCTCTGAAAATGACAACGGGACCATATTCGTGTGTCAGGCACCCAATCTCCCGGACAAATTCGGATCCCTTTATGTAATTGGTAGGTTCCCAGCGTTTGAGAAGATGCCTGGGAGTCAACAGAAAATAATAATGTCTGCGTCTCTTACAGAGAACGCAGGATATTACGGAAAACTGATCGGATACGTGATCGGTGGGTTTCTTTCCGCCCTGGTGACCATCGGTGTGGCGTATGTCCTGCTGAAGAGATCTGAGAAAGTTCAGCAGTGCTTCAGTAAGTTTTTAAAAGTTTTATCAATGCTGCAATGTGTAACTTTTGCCTCACTGGTACCATCCCTGTTTAAAACCTAAAATGACAGGTATAATCTACAAAACTGTCCTATGTCCACCAATAACATGTTGTTTAAAAGCACAGAGCTTCTAAAGTGTCTTCATCTGTGTTTTAGGGTCGGTGGCGGGTCTACATGACGGACAAACGGCATAAACTGAGGAATACTGACTGCTTGTCGCCTATATTATGCTTCTTGATCACATGGATTTAATGATCTTATTCTATAGCACAAATATTCACTGTTATATATAATATATGACCTCAGATCACAAAGCGCAAGTGTTTCTCTGCAGTTCTTTAGTTGTGCAGTAGGGAGCGCATCTATTCCTGCATCCACATCTTTCTGTGGTCCTGAAGCAGAAATGTTATTAAACAACCATAAACCTGATTCTCACCCTTAAATAACAAAATATCAGATGCGTTTGATCGCCTCAGGATAAGCAACAAGTGACTCCATAATGTTTCAGAGTTTGGAGAGTGTGTGATATTGTTCAATGTGCACTTTTAAGTCAGTTTTGACAGATTTATTTTATTATAATATACTTTTAATGAAACATTTTAGTGGGTTTGAAGACAGGACCAGCAGACCACAGACAGGCCCTTTTGAGTTGCACTTAATAGATTATTTTAAATATAGTAAAGACGTATAAAGACGTATTTAAATATAGTAAATTGCTGAATGTGGACACAGGCGTTACGCTGCAACAACTGTGTTACTATTTTAGTCAGTTTTGCTTTTTAGCCACTGTAATTATTGTCTTTGTGGAGTTTATTTCATTGAAAAGAGTTGAAATGTGAGTTTATCTGGAGAAATTACACTTTAAACCCTGATTTTAAACTATTTGCATGTATCTCTCAGCTGTTCCAAACACACACAGTCACGTTACAGCATGAGTCAGTCTGTTTAGATCACAATTCAGATTTTATTCAGCCTGTTTATTCCACGTGACATTGAAATCTGTGCTGTAAATTTCCAAATTTCAAATCCATTTACATTTGACAACAAAAAGCTTTTAGTTTTTCTGTTTGCTTTTAACTTTCCTGTGCATTTATTTCATTTTGGTCCAAGAAATGAAACATTGTTGAAAAACATAAAACTCTTAATAAACAAATTGTAAAAAGAAAAGTTTGTTAGTTGTAATAAAAATCATGAACTCACACAAACATTAGCCTGACTATTTGACAGGTTTTACAGGTTTGAATGCTGGCAGATGTGCTGAATCTCATATAAACAGTTATAATAAAATTCAATATCCTGCGGCACCCATGAATTTGCATAATGAAATAACAGCAGTACTAGTTGAAATGAAATGAAACAGGTTGATGCTGATGTTTAAAATCAGTCAGCCAATGTCCCCTGGAGTTACTAGACTGAATAAACTCTATAGTTCTGCTCACTGATCTGTTATGTCTTTGCTCAATAACCATTGAAATCTAAAAATGTTACAGATCCCAGCTTTAAAGGGATAGTTTACCAAAATTCAGCATCATTCATCACTATGTTGTCATTGTAAAGTCTCAGCCATTGGTTTCTGTGCAAATAAGGAGCTTGATTTTGATATCTTGTCAGTTTTGACACATACAGATGAATTGCAGTAGAGAATGAATGTTTTATTGCTCCTAACACGTGTTTTTGTGACAGTCTGTTTTCTTAAATCCTGTGGTTAGAAAAGCTTTTGTGTCTGAAATGAGGCAGTAGGGCTTTTATTGTTTATATATATGATTGTAATGTTGTTTGTGGGGTTTGTTTGGGGTTTTGTAATCAGACGTGTTGAAATACATACAAAGTTTATCATGTGGTCAAACATTTTCATGAAAAGTCCAGTTTAAAGAATTTAGTCATTAAATTTTAACTCCTTTTGTAGAAATATAATGTATGTAAATATGGTTTGACTAAGTACAATATGTACAATAAGTTAACAGTAGTTACTTATCTAGTCTCCTTATCCAGTGAAGGACAATAGGAAAATATGTTATAACCTCAACACACTGTTGACACCAGAGGGTCAAGGTTTGGTTGGTTAGCATGGGCAGCTATTTGTTGAGCTTCCTGCTACATGCATCAGAACAGAAGTCATTCGCTTTAAATATTTCTGTTTTAAAACCCTTTATAATCGACACCTGAGCTGGTTTAACCTGTGAGCTCACAGTTTATCATTGTTAAACTCAACTAAATGATCTTATTATTAAATCCTGCATTAAAGAATCTCTTAAAGGCACGTGACACGATGCTTGCGCTAAAGAACGTTTAAAGGACGTTGTGCTGCAGTTGTCCTTATGTTAGCTTATATCTTCAGCATATTTCCATCCCTGTGTCATTCTTAAACACTCAGGTCATGTTTTGGGCTAAACACAGGACATGATGACGTGGTTCGGACACGCTGCTGATACGCTGGGCTGTGTTTATGTGCACACATCAGGAGGAGTCATTGGTGAAGGGTATAGAGAAGACAAAGAAGGTCGTGAGATCAGCCCACCTGAGGAACCATAACCAACATCTAACACCTGAAGATCCTTCTGCCTGTCTGAGGAGGTAAGATGGCCACTGGACATCGTCATTTATTAAGGAACAAACATGTCTTTTTATCCTGAGATGTTGAGTTGACGTCTTCTTTAATGTTTGATTCATTTTGTTTTGTGTTTATTTAGTAACGGTGAGTTATTCATTACGATGAATATTATTGGGTTAGATTAGGACATCTGTCAGCTAACACACTTTTAGCAAAGTTTTTAGTTCATTAAATTTCTAGCAATATTTAAAATGTTAAAATGCTTTTTGTTTTTTATTTGTTTAAAGGATATTCTTTAAACATTTTCAATGCTGTAACATTTTTGAAACATGTCCTAAAATACTATTTCTGACATGTTCTGCTAATATTACTGTAAGAATGTTAATGATAACTTTAAGAGAACTTTTAGAGAATGTTAACCAATGTTCTGAGAGCGTTCCCTCTTTATACTTTATGCTGTCATGAAAATTTGAACCTCACAACCTTTTGAATCTCTGTTAGGCCTCTGTTTCAAATCTCCTTACACCTTATTGGTATAAGTGACACTCAGTGGGTCTCAACAGTGTTCCTGTAGCATTGTGTTAGCAGCACAAAGGTTGTGGGTTCAGCTCCCAGAAGACATACATACTGATAAAATGTGCCTGAATCTACTGTAAGTCACTTCGGATGAAAGCATCTGTCAAATGCATAAATATTAGACATTAAAAGGTGTTCATCCGATGCAATTTTGAGATTTATGCTGTATTAATTTACATTGAAACATGAGTTTAACATACATGCATATTAACAGATTACATGTTTATCTTATGTTTAATTCATAATCACTGTACAGTCTAACAGATAAACTACTAATATGTCGCGTCTGATCCAAACGCTCCGAGTTGATTCCAAAACTGAGGGAGGTGGGAGGGCAAACTTTCCAAAACACCTCCAGGCGTTCAAGGGCCACCAGCAGTGTCCTGAAACGGAGACGACCTCTGTTTTCTGTGTTTGCTGTCCAAACACCAGCTCTGGTTCTCTCAGCTGCGCTTCCAGCTATAGTTTCAACAAACATCTCAGAGTCTCACTGTCCACACGCATGTGAATCACAACCTCCCATTGAACAGGGAATGTTCTCAGAACGTTTTATAACAGTTCTCTAAAATGTAATCCAAATTGTTGCTAGAAAGTTTTTATCATTATTAATCATGCATGTCAAAAATATTGGTGGGAACATTTAAAAAAATGTAAAGAATAAAAACATGCTTGAATAACGTCTAAAAATGAATGTTTAATTTTTCTAGAGCATTCAAAATAACATTTGTAACATATTGGAAATGTTGTAGAAACGTTATGATCTGAATTTTTAGGTGAGGTTTAGATTTAGAAGCGAATGTGTCAGTGTTAAATGTGTCAGTGCTGAATGTGTCAGTGTTAAATATGTCAGTGTTAAATGTGTCAGTGTTGAATGTGTCAGTGCTGAATGTGTCAGTGTTAAATGTGTCGGTGTTAAATGTGTCAGTGTTAAATGTGTCAGTGTTAAATGTGTCAGTGTTGAATGTGTCGGTGTTGAATGTGTCGGTGTTGAATGTGTCGGTGTTAAATGTGTCGGTGCTGAATGTGTCAGTGTTAAATGTGTCAGTGTTAAATGTGTCAGTGTTAAATGTGTCAGTGCTGAATGTGTCAGTGTTGAATGTGTCAGTGTTGAATGTGTCAGTGCTGAATGTGTCAGTGTTGAATGTGTCAGTGTTAAATTTGTGTTGTTTCCTGTTTGTGTTTTGATCAGGAGTAAAATGAGTCACTTCACAGCTTTAGTTCTTACAGGTAAATCATGTTTATATAACACAAACACAGCTAAAGGTCATTTAACTGCATGTTTTCTGAACCATTGAGCCTGTAGGTCAAACACTCCAGTGCCCATGTTTTACTTTCTAAGAACAAACAGGTTTTGATTATATGATGTAAGTCTAGTGTAACATGTATTTTATTATATTGCTTATTGCTTCATATTAATTCTGGAAAGTTTGAGTTCCAATGGTTTACACATTATTATGTATTTCTCTCTCTCTATATATATAATATATATATATATATATTTATATCATTTTTTGTATTTTCTTCTGCAGTCCTTTTGTCACTCTTCAGTCAAGCTGAAGCAAGTAAGACAACCATTTTTTATTATATCTCATATCTTTGTTAAAATTATTCAAGCCTTTAAACACATTAAAATTAAAAATAATTTATGCAGAATTTTATGAATCTAACTTTCTTCCTGTCTCTTTACAGACCCATTTGTTTACAGTAAGTGTGTTTTCATGTTTTCATTTGTCACATTTTTTATTTATGCATTAAAACATGCTGTTAAACATTTCAAGTGAAATCCATTTTCCTCACAGTTTTGATGTTTCAGTGCATGTTGTTTTGGTTCTAGTAGTGGAAATGTTTTTGTATTAAACATATATGAGTGTAGTGTGTGTGTTTTGAGCCGTTGACTGCTGTCGTTTCAGACTATGAGGCTCTGAGGATTGGAGGTCTTGTCCTCACAGCTCTGCTGGTGGCTGGAGGGGTTGGAGTTTTGTGCTGTAAGTTCTGTAATATGCAGGTTTAACTGCGTTTCTATCCACTGAAAATGTCAGAATCTGCATCATGCTGAGAGATTTTTCTCATTGCAGGGGGACAATGCAAACCGAGGAGAAAGTAGGTCACGTTTAAATTCACAACACAGTTACACATCAGCAAAGCACTGGATAAACTCAAATACATCTTTGCATTTCATCTGTTATCTGTGAAAATGGAAAACCTGAAAAATCTCGGGTTTTAACTGTATTTTGTCTCTTTGATTCAGGGCTGATACAGATGCAAGCAAAATCTGAGGATTATAAATTCATCCGCCGAAAATTTTTACCTCAGTCTTGAAACCAGTAAATGAATGTTTTTATTATTTTGTCCATTTTCTGTTTAAAAACTGGAAAACTAGCTCAACAAAAATGATTAGTGAACGCTTTCAATTCTTTCATTTTCTCATTTTTTACCATTTAACTTATGTAACACTTAATTTATGCAATATTACGATTTCTGCCCAAAGACTAAACTACTCAATAAAGTTCTAAGTTCTCTCTCTGTGTGAAAGGTGACGTCAGACAGCTGTGGTTCTGTGTTCTAGTAAAGGTTCTTGCCGCAGGTTATTGTGACTCTGAGATCACAGGTCAAGCGTTTGTAAGAAGCAGGTCTTTGAATGTTTTTGCAGTAGGTGGGCTGGAAACAAGAGAAATATGCTGATGTAATTTAGCGTGGCGCTTGCAACACCAACATCGTGGTTCAAGCCCACAGGACGCACATGCTGACATTATATATGCTTTGAAAATACTTTGTTAGTCACTTTTAAAAAACAACGTGTCTGACAAAAGCATTAAAGATCAATGCACAAGGTTTGTTTGTTAACTTCAAATAAAAGCATAATAGTTTTAATAGTCTTTCTGTAAGTTTCTCATCCACCAACACCAAATCCAGTGTGAGCGTGGACACCAAACTGAAACCTGAGACCAAATACAGTGCTTCAGACTCAACCCTCTCTGTTAACCTGTTGTGTGGATCAGTCGTTCAGTCTGGGCATCGTTTCCTAAACAAACACTTTCAGTTTCTTTCTTCCTAATACAGGTGAGTTTTAATGCTGCTGTTGTTTAACTCATCACCTACTAAAAGTAGTTGTTGCATTAATGTTATTGCTGCCATATTAGATCTTTATTTAATGTTTAATTCTGTAATATTTTTAACTAGTTAAGAACAACTTTTATAAGTTTAACAGAAGATTTATGTGAGAACGCTTGAGAACGTTCCCTGTCATTATGAAGCTGCAGTGGTTACTGTGCAGGGAGAACAGAAACGTTTAAAGGTTACAAAAAAACATCTTACAGTTTTGGTCCATGTTCTGTAACAAAGCAGATTGTCTGAGGTGTATCTGTAAACCGTTTAGTCTTGTACTGGGAGCTCGTCGTGTGTTCTGCCCATGCAAACTGGTGTTAATGGGGCACAGAGGCAGCAGTTGTGCAGTAATTTTCAGCACAATCTTTAAAACTTTGTTGGCAAATCTTCCTGAGAAAAGAACAATGAAAGCAGCTGTTGTGTGTCATATTAAAGGGTCAATATCTAGAGAACAATTTTAGGTTGTAGGAACAAAAAATTCCTTATTTTTTGGAAAAGTTTTAGGGATGTTTGAAACATTCAACGTTTAGACGTTTTATTAACGTTATTGCTTGGTTCTAAGAACATGTTTTAAAAATGTTCCACAACTATTAAGAATAATGTTTCTGATATATAATTGTTCTTCTAACATTACTGTAAGAACTTATACAACCTAACAACTTATAGAACTTAACAATAACCCTGAGAAAACTTTAAAAGAACATTAGCCAATGTTCTAAAAACGCTCCCTGTTAGTCTAAAAATACAGTATGAAAACAGAAGTGGTTTGTCTGTAAAAAGTTTGTAAAGCTCTGATGGTGTGTGTGTGTGTGTGTGTGGAGTCAGTTACAATACTTCAAAGTTCACAGTGTGTTCTCTGCTGTGAAGTTTGGTTCCTAATATAGCTGCAGTCTGGATTCCTGCCTGCATGTTGTGAATCTTTTGTGTGTGGCGTTAATCTCTCTCTGGGAGCTGGTGTGTGTGTGTGTGTGTCTGAGCCCTCACACACATGCATGCTTTAATGTCTTTATTTCATTATTATTTTCAGAGGAACAACATCTAAAATACTAGAACATTCCAGACGTTGTTCTTAAGCTCTCACATTACAAACAGAAGCTTTTGTATTGTGAGCTGAGGAGATGTTAAACACTGTAGGACACAGTTCCTCATTCTTTCCAGAGTCTCAGAACCTCACTGACGGACCAGCGTGACCCGGCATGACCACAAGACTTTCATTATCTCAGCGCAGCCCGAGTGGTTCTGTGCCAACATGTCCAGGCTCACAAGAACAGAGAACTTTAGAGAACGCCTAACAGAGAAGATTTATGAAACGATTTAGTCCCTGAGTTTTCATTTCCACGGCTGTTCTCACCAACACAGCGATACCAACAGAACTTCTCTGGTGGTTTGAAGATGAGGGTGCGGTTAAAGTCACATTATCTCATGCTGGTTTAGGGATGGGCAGTGTGTGTTCTCACTGGTCTGTCATGGAAAATCTGAGCTAAGCTCTGTGCTGTGACATGTTCCACAGCGTGTCTTACATTAGAGGTTCATATCTTCTGCTACTGTCAGATCATGACCACATTAAGTGTCCTTCACTTTAAAAAGACGTTCTTATGCTTAACACATGCTCATGTTTTGACATGTTCATGCCAATTCAGGTTGTAAGAACTTTTCTGTAACTTTCCATTACAAGTAACACAAACATTTTTTTATTTGAAAAAGTGTTTCGTCATTTTTGTATTTTAATATTGTTTAGCCATAAGCAGTCCATAAAGTTTAGTGCTGTCTCATTTTTAAAAATCTGTGATGTTTTTAAAATGTTCCACTAGCCATTTAGAGAGAACTTGAGAGAACTTGAGAGAACTTTGAGAGAACTTTGAGAGAACTTTGAGAGAACACCAATGTTCTGTTTGCTGTTGCTTGGGACGTTTGTTTCTTAGCAGTGGTTTTGCTGAATGTTGGGTTGCTGTGACTGTTGACATCTGATCTGTGTTTTGTTTTCTGAACAGATATTTCCACCATGTTTAATCAGATCAAATGGATTGACAAGGATTGTGATAATTTAATTTAACCCCATTTTTTGTTGACAAGAACCGGCAGCAGAGAATTATTGAGACATTAATGGACACTCGTGTTATATTTAGCTTCTGTACACAGCAGAACCAATCCTAACACAATTATGTGTCCGGTGTATCGGTGTCCGGCTGTTCGAAGTGAGAGAAGATTTGTAACACCAGCTGAGGAAAATCTTCACCATTGAATTGTGCCACCCTCCTCAGAACTGTTTTAAAATAAATGTATCTGTTTTCTTCAACCAATCATTTTCTCGCTCTCGTGTCAAGACATTTTGAGTCTCAGCGGTTTGGTGTCACACAGTGGAAGTAAATGGGGGTCACTGTTGTTTGGTTTTCAACTTCAAAATATCTTCCTTTGTGTTTTTCAAAAACAAAAAAAGTCACACATGTTCAGAATGACTTGAGGGTGAGTAAAGGATGCAGTTTTGGGGGTGAACTGTCCCTTTACGGTAAATTGATGATTATCAGTTCAGTATTAGCTGTGTTTGTTTTTAATGTGATCTTGTATGTTTTAGACTGAACCAGCAGCACCATGATGAAGTTTTTGGCATTTGTGATTTTCACATGTGAGTATTGTTCATATCTGAATGACTGTGTGTGTGATATGAGCTCACACTGAAATGCTCTGTTGACCTTAGGTGAATAAAACAACAGTTTATTCCTCACCGATGAGTCTTTTAATGTGGTTTGTGAAATGTAAGGTTACGTACTGTAACATACTGTATTTCTGTGTTTAGTTTGGT
The DNA here is from genome assembly GCA_036877545.1 of Yasuhikotakia modesta. NCBI lineage: Eukaryota > Metazoa > Chordata > Actinopteri > Cypriniformes > Botiidae > Yasuhikotakia > Yasuhikotakia modesta. The sequence continues at coordinate 1,075 of JBAJNP010012727.1, read as the reverse complement.
CTCTGGTAATGGCTGAAGATCAACAGAAAGGTTAGGAAATTTAACTCTGTGATATTTGTTTCATCTGATGATAAAGTGTCACACAAACATCATATTGTCTGATTTATCTGGTTTGTTTCTGTAGCAGAAGAGGATCCCTTTACATTTGGTAGGTCTCACACTTCTGCTCACCTGTAATTAATCACAGTAATCACACAAGGGCTCTCCATTAAAACAATCACATTTAAAAGGCATGTTTTTATGGATTTTATCTGCACACTAGATTATCACAGGCTCCGTGTTGGAGGTTTGATTCTGGCTGCGGTTCTTTGTCTTATTGGCATCACGATTCTTCTAAGTGAGTTTGTCATTCATTTATTTAATATACGTCCGCAAGAAAGTTTACAATGTTACACAACACAGTTTTCATGGCTGTTCCGCATTAATCGCATTTTATCATGAATAAACAATTGCCTTTCTCGTAATGTAAAAATAATAGTTTTACATATTTTAATGATGTTTTAATTGGATTATAAGAGTATCTAGACATCATGTGACAACACAGGGCTGATTTTTTTAATGCAAAATACACTCCTTATTTTATTGTTTTATTTAATGTTTAAAAATGTGTTTTTGAATCATGTAGCTGCCTGTTTAAAAATGTCACACACATTTTGCTGTTTTACAGGTGGTCACTGCAGATGTAAATTCAAGCAGGATAAAAGGTATAAATGATGTTTTTACCGTATCACTTTATTGGTATTAAACCGTTCTGTATTAAATACACTGAATTAATGAAGCTCTGGTCTGTTTAACAGAAGAAGAACAGAAAGTAATACTCAACAGATGCTGAACGACACGGGTAAGACTGTCTGGTCTGTATTATTACCCAGAATCCTTTGTGCCATTAATTCCCTGAGAGAATCAGTGACCTGGTTTTTATAAGTGTCTGAATAAGTCACTGTAAACCTGAATCGTCTGTCTATGGCGCATGAAATGTTATTGCTGTGCCAGTCCACTGATGCAGTGAGACACTGTGTATCTGAAACACACATATGGTCTCAGTCAGGATAAGATAAAGAGATTGTGTTGAACA
>JBAJNP010012725.1:0-13007 GCA_036877545.1 Yasuhikotakia modesta | reverse complement strand
ACCTCTCCGTGCCACACCGGGTTAGTGGTGTTAGATATGATAGACGCTCGTCTCTCTTGTCCGTGATGAGTAAACGTTGGAAAAACGTTTCTCTTGCCTGGCTGGATGCTCATCTTCAGATAGGGGTCTGGATTAAAAAACATGCCTTTCTTCAGCCCCTGAGCCCTGATATCTGCAACACACAGCGCACACACACACACAAACACACACACTTAGAACACAGGTGCAATTGTGTTGCAAATATTTGCCACAAGAGGGCAGAAACTCAGCAGTGTTTTAATCACAGTTCCAACAAAAACACCACAAATTCATAATTTACTCATGAATGAATGTATATCAGTGCGTGCGATCTCCAACATTATATTTATAATGCAAGTTGTCTGAGAGCTTCATGCTGTACAAACATGTAAATGCCTGTGTGCATGCATGTAAATCACACACCTGATAAAGTAAAGCTGACCAGTTTTCTGCAGTGCTCTGTGATGGACTGTCCATCCAACTGCCCCTCTGCCCCCACCTGCACAATTCATCACATCACACAATAACACACATCAGCTCACGACACACAACACACATCAGCTCCCGACACACAATAACACACACCACCTCACGACACACAATAACACACATCAGCTCCCGACACACAATAACACACACCAGCTCACGACACACAATAACACACACCAGCTCACGATACACAATAACACACACCACCTCACGACACACAATAACACACACCACCTCACGACACACAATATCACACACCACCTCACGACACACAACACACACCACCTCACGACAGAGGCAAAATTTGATTGATCTGAATGATGTAATAATGCTTTTGTCCGTCTGTTATAATATTCACCATCTTGACATGAAGCATATGAGATCATATAATATCCTGGTGAGGTAATTCAGTCATTGTTTTAGTCTAGAATCATTAATCACACAGCGTCACATTAACAAGTTTTAATAATTCATATTCATGAACCTGCATGAGTAACTCACACCGGCCTGAACTCTCACAAAACTCCCTCACAGTTACATACTAGTTAAAACAGCCCTGAGAAATAACTAATTAACCTTAATTTAAGATTAAAAAGACTCCACCAGAAGAGTTTCTATGTCTGAGGATCATTTTTCTGAGAAAGTAATATATCATCAAATAAATATATGTAGCATGTAATAATAATAACTAATAAAGAGATTGTTTATTTCATATAAAGTGAACATCTGTTGTGGTTTATTCTCCTGTATCAGAACATGAACTGTGCTCTTCAACCTAGCAGCACATCAAAGCTAATCTCTTTGTTTCCTGTACGTTCCTGCACTGCCGAACATGAGACGTCTCTGTGGAGTTCAGTCAGTCTCCAGCGCTGCTAATGCAACACACATACAACAGAGATGATGAAGATGAAGTAAAACTGTGGGGGTGCAGTGATCTCTCCCTCATGTGTTGCGTTTTTGAGAAACACAGTCGATAACCTATAAACCCTTTTGTATGAATGTTTTAATGTTATATATCATATATTAAAAACATTATTTAAGTTACAGTAATAATGTAATGCTACATACAACATCTAAAAAACTGGATGATTTGAACATTACTGGAGCTGTTTTGTAAAAGGTCATGCTTTTACAACCTAAACTTATTAGCTGGGAGGTTGTGCCTTATGCTAATTTAACAAGTCAGCACAAGTTCTAATGTGTTGGAATGTGCGGTAGCTGCTAAACCAGGACACATAAAGGATAAACTGAAGCGGTTGTGTTGTGAGAGAGTAATAATGCACCGCACAGAGACACACAGCCTCTGAAGAGTTCTAATGTTCAGACGTTCTGGATGATGTAAATGTGCGAGAATCACATTTAAAATCCATTATGGGGACAAAAATGCTCTTCTGCCATAAATCAAAAAAGACAAAGAACAACCAGAGGCTACAAACACCCACATCTTACTGTATCATCACCAACAGCTGTACAGTAACTACTGTAATTCAAGACCTCACACACACACAACACTCACAGAAACACTCTCTGACAAACACACACAAACTCTCTCTCTCACACACACACAAACTTACACACTCTCTCTCTCTCTCTCACACACAAACACACACTCTCACACAAACACACACTCTCTCACACAAACACACACTCTCTCTCTCACACACAAACACACTCTCTCTCTCTCTCTCTCTCTCTCTCACACAAACACACACACACTCTCTCACACAAACACACTCTCTCTCTCTCTCTCACACACATAAACACACACTCTCTCTCTCACTCACACTCTCTCTCACACAAACACACACTCTCTCTCTCACTCACACACACACACACTCTCTCTCACACAAACACACACTCTCTCTCTCACACAAACACTTACAGTAACTCCGGGGTTTTTGACAGTAATACATGGGGTTGTGGCTCTCAGCGCTCCACTCACTCCATGATAATATTTAAAACAGATTTTGGTCTCAGCTGAGGAAGAACAGAGATGAGGAAGAAAATGATCTTCTGTTATCACTGACTCACAATAACAGTGTCATTTGTAACATACTGACATTGCTGAAAACCTGTGACTTACGTTCCATGAAGTACGGTCCAGGTTCCAGCCTCCAGACGATCTGTCCCCTCTGGGTTCCGTTCACGCCGCGGTTCTTTGAATCCCAAACGTTAGCTGGACACGTCTCATCTGCCAAAACACAAAAACATGTCAATGTTTCTATACATCATGAATTAAAGAAGTGAGACCTGCAGCAGGAATTATGGGAAACGTTGAAATGAACACGTGACAGTGAAACAGAAGCTGATTGGTTGATTACTGCGTACAGTAACAGAGCTCAATGCATTAACATGATCATACAGGGCAGTCACACGTGAAACACAAATAATGACTATGACTAAATACATATTCTAAACCAAGCGTGAAACTTTATGACTGTTTTGAGCTCAATCTGAACATTGTGAGTGTTGACAGAGAACTGATGTGTTTACAACAGCTCAGGGTTTAGGACGTTTAAAGATATAAACTGCAAATCAAGGCAGCATACCTAACTAACTAACCAACCAATCAGTTAGCTAGTTGACTATTTATATAAGCATTACAGTGTAATCTTTTTTACATTTGTTATGTCAGAATGATTCAAATGAGATTAAAGACTCTTATCTTAAAGGAATATAGTCTTATTAACCTAGACTATTTATACAGAAAACACTTCACAAACAGTTTGAGGTTAATCTGTTAGTGCTGTAATGGTTAACTAGTGCCACAAGAAACAGTAATCTAATAAACTAATGAATTGATTGGCATGAATTTAGAGCAGACAGATGGCATTGTGGGTAAACTGGAGTCCATGAACACATTAGCTTTCATGTCCATTATAATCAATAGAGCCACACAGAACAGAGATATAAAAACATCCATTTGACAATAACTTCAATTTCAGGCGAACTATCAGAACTATCCGAGACAAAGTTTAGTTATTAATGTACTTGATTAAAACAGCAATTTATGAGCAATAAAATGGAATGATATTAAAAGTATTTGCAATAAAACAAGTCATTGTTATTTCTGTACATGAAACAGAATGAAACGAGTGTGTTGTATGAATCTCAGTCTGCTGTGATTTAAAGCTGCATCTCTGAAACTCCATCACAGATCTGAGACTCACTCTTTGTTACAGCCGTCTACAGAAACCACAATTCATCCTCTGTCACAAGACTCACATAAAAATCGATCACTTATGACTGTGGTGATGCTTCACCTCACAAAGCATAAAACATACAATACAGTTAACACATTAAATGATTCATTACAAAGCCTTTATTCCTATTACATTTATTTATATTTATACAAAAACCAACAGAATTCAAGGCAGTACAACTATGATACACATATAAGTAACATGTTTAATGTTAATAAGTCTTGTGTCTTGTTAACGTTTTATTATTCCAGGTGCTTCAATGATAAGTCGCTACCGTCACACGGGTCACACATCAGGTGTCGGTCACTGGCGTGGGTGAGTAAGACTCTGGATCTCAGAGGCTGTGAGCGGACGGCCGGTACCGTCTCAGACCGGTTTCTCTGGGACAGACCACAGAGGTTTTCCCCTCAGATCGATACAGGCTGTAGTGTGAGGGATTACTCCTGTCTGACCATTAACCGCCCCTGTGCTTGAATCTACAGCTGCCATACTGCATACTACAGATACCATACTACATACTTCATTTGACATACTACCCACTACAGGTTGTATACTACAACTGCTACACTGAATACTACAGGGGCCGTACATTTATACCACAGCTGTCATACTGCATACTATATACTACAGCTCCTGTACTTCATATGTGAGACATGTTGGATAAATGCACCCGGTAAACACTAAACATAAATTTATTGTGATTATTTTCTAACACTATTTGTAGTGTGTGTGATGATGATAATGTCAGTTAATGGTGAAGTTCACGGCAGGTTGACTGGTAAACAGTCAACTCAACCGCAGTTGATTGGGTGGTCTGTAACTAGAGCGGCTGGTGGGTGGAGCTTTAGCAGGGGGTCTCGTGAGACACCTCACCTCACAAATTAAAACTACAGCCATCATGAGTCTCAGGGCCATCAGCAGTAACGCTGAGTAATTAGATTCAACCTTCAGAGACGAGTTCTGAGAGACACACAGAGACAGAGAGAGAGAGAGAGAAACGCAGGATAAAACAGCTATTTACTGGAGTAATGTCTGTCACCTGTCTCTCTTTTGCTCATTTGCTTTCACAGCTCGACCGCCCTCACGCTCCGTCTCTCTCATTATAAAGCACAAGTTACGACCCTTTATATTCAGCTCAGCGGAGCAGCAAAACAGACGCGTCAGTCACTGCCCTCACAGCACAGAAATTATATATCATCACTTCCCTTCATATATCACTGAAACTCAAGAACCCTCACGTATCCGTCAAACTAAATGCCCTAAACTCAAAGTCTAAACATCTAAAAATATCATACATTTTGTTTTAAACGTTTCTTTCAAAATAACATTTTTATGTTATATTAGAAACATTAGGGAAATTTTATGCATTCTTGATGATAATATCTTGACGTAATTATCCTACTCTTTAATTCCAACCTGCGTTCATGACATCACAGCATGGATGGGTGAGTTGGTTACAGGATGTGTTAGTACAAGCTTTTGACTGGTTGATCTGTGTGGTGCACATCAGTCACTGATGTGTTTGGGTTGTTTTATCAGAAGAACAATCATACTGTACTTTTACTGTTTATATCAGCTGAAAAGCATCTCACCAATGTGGTACAGCCCAATCCAGTCTGTGGCATCCACTTCCTCCTTGATGTCCCAGGAGATGACCAGGTTTTGTCCTCGCCCAAGCGTGAACTGGTACGTAGAGGCTGTTAAAGAGGAGCGGCTGTCTGACGTCACCAGGTCCGTGTCGCTGTTGGCCCGCTGTAGGCCCATCGGTTCTGTGGCTCCTCCTCTAGAACTTCCCCTGTTTCCAGAACCGCCCTGAGACGAGAGGCTACGGAGGTTTTCCGGGCTTAGCGTGTAGCGCATGTGAGGACTCCGCCTCCGGACCACCAGGAGATGTTCGCGGGCAGATGTGGTGGTGCCAGTTGCCATGGTGACTTGGGTAGGGGGGTGGTGAGGGCTGTGGTGTGGGGAGGGGGTCGGGTGATGAGGGGGGGGCGGGTGGGGGCGGGAGCGGGGAGGGAGGACCGCCGTGGCCAGCGAGGGGCGAATGGTGGAGTTTGGGCAAAGTTGGGGTCAAGAAATTTGTGCCAAATGGCAAAAAGGGGGAGGGGGGTGAGATTTGGGTTCAGGCCCAATATGGGGCCAAACAAACCCAGTCACAGCCCTAAAAAGCAAAAGTTCCCCTTTATCTGGAAGTTGTTTTTGGCATCTAAAACACAATATCTCTCCACTTCCACATACCCAGCAGGTCTTCAGAGTTTCTTAAAAGCATCTAATTCAGAAAAATTCCCAAATCCCAACACACAGGTCAGTTCTCTCTGAGGTCCATCAAAGTCTCATCATAGCACAAAAAACAAAGCGAGACAAAACATTAAAAACATTGCAGATTATAACGGAGGTGAGGCTCCACACTGGTGTTGATCAGACTGAATGAAGAGCATCCAGAGGCAGAAATGAAGGAAGGATGTGACCTAGAAGAAAAGAGAAGAGAGAAAAACATTATGAAATACATCTTTATAGAAATCTTTCTTCTCAAAATGTTTGTTGTTCCTCCAGCTGTACACCTTTGCTTTATTTCTTGTTTTTGAGCAGGAACACATCTTTCTCACTGTCAGTTCTGTTTTTAAATCATAGATACCCCTGTCTCTCTCGTGAGACTCTTTCTGCTGGAGATATCTCTGCAGCTTCAGAAGAGTGTGAAGCACTGAGTGATGCCTCCTCAGATGATCTCAGCAGGTCCAAACACTGTCCACATCACTGTCACAACCAGCCTGTACAGACACAGTTCCTGTGGAATCTCTTTATCAACACAGAGTCTTTCTCATGCTCACATATTTCCTGCTGAAACATTCAAGGGCTCGTTCACTTTGTTTAAACGTCCAGCAGGGCTATAGTTACAAAAACACAACCCAGCTGACAGGGAACGTTCTTAAATTATTGCCTAAATTGCCTAAACAGTTCTTGCAGTAGTGAGACATTTTTAACACTTTAGATCATTGATTTTTAAGGCATTGGCAAAACTTTTAAAAAATGTTAAATAATTAAACTTGGAATAACGTTCACATAACAACGCAAAAATGTTTTGAAAAATCCTAGAAATAACATTTTTAACGCTTTTGTTACTCATGGAAACATTAGTGAAACATTATTATAACTTAAACTTGTTGGCTGGGACACTGCTGTAGCTATGCAGTTTGTGTTCTTCTTATCCTGATCAACAGGAACATTGATTCACTGAAAACAAATCCAGCATCTCCTGACAGATTTCTGCCATGGCTCCAGCTCTTCAGTGAACATGCTGGTTGAAGTGTGAGTTATAAAAACATGATGTGAGGTTGCAGAGCAGAAGCTGAGAAGGTCCCACTGGGCTGCCGGTCTGGTGCTTATGTAAGTGATGCTCACACCCACACGGTTCCGGCTGCATTGTTTAAAGTCTGACAGAGAGAAACTTTCCAGGGAAATGTCACTATCAGAGGAAACAGTGAAGCTGAGGTTTGTACACGAGTCTTTCAGTTCTTATTCTGCAGAATTGTCACGCTGTTATTTGTTTACTAAACCATCTAAACGTGTTTAAACCCACAGTGTTGGATAAAAGTGAAGCTCAGTTGGTGACAAAGGTGTTTCATTGCTGCTCCTTCAGGAATTACACATGTAAAATAGCTCTCTGAGCAGTTAGTTTCTTAACATCCCTGTCAGGCGGCTGAATACTGAATAACCCTCATACATTCTTAAAAGCATGAACTATTTTTGGACTAGACAGGAAAATTTTAGAGCACGTTCTGAAATTTTAGCTCCACATCACAGACCAAATGCTTTTATTTCAAAAGAGCAATAAAACATCTGCTTTGCACGTCTCTGAAGAGCCTCATCAGATATTTCAATTCCTCTCACCTTTTCTTAAGACTAAAATTAGCCCGTGTCATAGTTACACCAAATATCCAATGAAAAGACCTTCATCATCACTATTAAAAGCAGATGTGAGCTCAGTAGATGGCTGTCAGAGTAAAATCTCACAGGAGTGGCTGTTCTATTTAAGCACAGCGACAGCAGCATCACAACACGGCTCACATTCAACACAACATCCCATTAAACTCTCAAAAATAAACTATCTATGGAGATCAGACCTTCAGACAGCTGAAGATGAGTTTAGGGTGTGTGACTGTGTGGTTCCATAAAGAACCTTTAACTCTCACAGAACCTTTTTGCTGCACCAACATTTTTTGTGACAGACTATAAAAAAGTAAACAGAAACTGGTGCTTTAATGGCAACAAATTTCTGTTCGCTGATTGTACCAGCCTAACAAACACGACCAAAAGTCCTGCAGCCTGTCAATTAAACTGAAACTTGTAATTTTGGATAGAGTCACATTTAATTTGCTTTAACTGGTTCAGTCAAAGATCTGTGGGCAGTCTGAGGGTATTTATAACTGCCTTCAGTTCTGACTGTTCCCTGCAGAGTAATTTTCCTAACAATTTGGGAGTGAAACTTATAAATTATTCTGTCATAAACCAACATGGCCTCCTTACATAAAGTGTAATTCTAGCACAGCTGTAGCTGCACTGATATGAGTGCATGTGCTCATACAATAAGCTGCACTTCAGTCTGAAAGCATCTGACAAATACATACATGTGAAAACCGATAAAACTTTATCCTACAGACAGCATGTCAGTTGTGCTGCTGTTGTAAATGCTTGTGCTCAGACTGCATCGCAGCACGTGTCGCAGCAGGTGCATCTAATGCGTCAGGAGGAGCCTTAAACTGCTGAGAGCTGACAGGAAGTGTCAGATATCTCAATTATTATGTTTGCCGCCCAGCCGACGGTCAGCATCACAGTTTCACAGCAGTGCTGTGTGTTACACAGACTCCACGCTGAGAGACAGAAAAGTGACGCTGTAACAAAAACTGGGCCAATTGCACAACCAAACCACACATACAGAAGAACCTCAGAAGCTATTTAAAGACTCACCTAAAATCAAACATTCTGTCATCTTTGTTCAACCTCATGTTGTTTCAGACCCGTGTGACTGTCTTTCTTCTGTGAAAACAAACGGCACATGCTGAGACTGTAGCGTTAATGAACGTACCTGACTAACATTTTTAGGTTGTAAGAATGTTTTTATAACGTTTTCATTAAGTAACAAAAACATTAAAAACTTTATTTTGAAAGTTCTAGGAAAGATCTGCCAATGTTCTGAGAACGTTCCCTGTTAGCTGGGTAATTGATAAAAACAATGAGTGAGATTTTATTAACAATTCAGTTGGAGATGATTGAAACGAATCGAGTCACTGAATCATTTGTGAATCAGTGAATGTAAATGCAGGATGCGGATTAAGAGGAGTATGGATGGATTTAACATTGACATCACAAATCTATTAATCCCTGTAGAGTCTTATTTCATTTCTATGGCCTGTTCAGCCCTCCCTCTCTCTCTCTCTCTCTCTGTCTGTCTCTCTTTCTCTGTCTCTCTCTCCCCCTCTCTCTCTGTCTCCCTCTCTTTCTCTCTGTCTCTCTCTGCAGTCATCTCATATTTGAACACCTGTTCTGTGGATTTTTCATTATGTTGAGATTTTACTCACATGATTGTCCTCAGACTAGCATATGCCTCACTTATTTATTTATTTATTTGGGATTATTCTAATCCACTTCATCTTTCAATCAATAAGCATCACACTCTCTTTGTCTGCTCTGTTTTACAGTTTACATCTTTTGGTAAGAGCACAGGGGCGACACAGCTAGATGACTTATAAAAACACAGCTAGATGACTTATAAAAATAATTCAAGAAAGTTTTGCCTATAAAAAAATTAAGCAATTAAAAAAAAAATAGTGGTTACAGTTGTACTTAGCAAGCGCTCTTGCTAACAGTCGAGGTGCAAACTCAAAACAACTCAAACAAAACAAGCTTTTCTTTGGCACATTAGTTATATTTAAACATATAGTATATAATCCATTAGATGCTGAATCTACAGCAATGAAATTCTTAAACCTGCAAAAAACAAACTGACCGCATCAACGCCGCAAACCCGTCTATTCATTCAGTTGGTTCAGTCCCCACAACCTGACATGCAGGTCGCTGGACTGCACCAATTTGCCAAGAGATGGGGGGATGTCTGCCGCACAACAGGTCGTTCTGTGGCGCCAACGCCTGCGGTTGTAACTCCGCCAGGAACTGTCAGTTCACCTAAGATCCATTATCTGATGATCTTATATCCGGCCCCGTCCTCACAGCACTTACTCCTGACGGCAGGACTGACTCAGCCCTCCAGACTAAAACAGCAGTTAAATCCTGCCTAATGCCTCCAGTTACAGGCCGTACCTTTGAACCTCAAGCTAATCGCTAGCCTGACGGGTAACATGCTCACAATGAGACGCTGTTACCAGAGCCAATAGATGGTCTCTTTACATGACTTTATCTGAGGCGGAGTCAGGGAACGGACCAATAAACAATCATCATAACGCTTCTGCCTCTGTCACCATATCCGTCTAAAACATGAAACTGCAGCTTATGAACAGCTGAATGATAAATGATTATTATACAGTTTCTGCTGTGAATCAGACAGAGATCTGTCATCTACTTGAACTCAGTTCTGTTTAACTACATAAGCCCCAGCTCTAATGTACAGATTGTTGTTCTGTTGTTTGTTAAGCTCTTCCTCAGACAGGAAACAGATGCCGTGATTCATCTGAGAGGAATTTCAGCTTTAGTTAACGGATACGTTATTAACTTCCCTCACAAACCCTTTAGCTGCGACTGTTTCCTCCAACATTCCACACTTACAGTCACGGACCATAAAACACATATTTAGATGTTACAAGAAGAGTTTCCTCTAGAGTTTCAGATAAGCTCTCGGACTGACGTTCAGTTTTCTGGTCCTCAGGTACATAAACTTCAGTTTTTAGGAACCCACCCCGTCCTGCCTCATCTTTACTTCAGTGTTTATTAATACAGCGCTGAGGGTGACACTATTTATAGCAGCAGCAGCTCATTCAGGGCACTGAGATGCACTGACCCACATCTGAGACGATTGTGACACCAGCTGCTGCTCTCAAACAAACAATAGGCTAATGTAGCAGGCTAACATGTTTGCTAATGGTGTTTCATTCACACAGTGTTTGTTGTTCACTGAGATTATAGAATTTATTCATTTACTTACTCCGGTTTGTACTGATGTTTCTTATTCGTTTCTGACAGCAGCTGTAAATCTGAAAAAGAAAAAAGACAAACAATGAACAAATAATCAGTAAACAGCATGAAAAGTGAGATTTAATTTCTTATGTTTCCTAGATAGCAATAAGACCACAGCCATCCTCCCAGATAACAGGAAACGTTCTCAGAATGTTCTCCTAAAGTTATCAAAAATGTTCTTGCAGTGACGCTTTCTTGATTGTTATAGATCATAAAAGATACTATAAAGTGAAATATATACATCAAAAACATTATTCTTAAGTTGTTAGTGGAACGCTTAAAATCTAAGCTTAAAAAGCTTAAAGAAGGATGTTTCTAGAACATGTTTTTACAACCTAAAACTATTTGCTGGGTTGTTTGTCTCCTAAAACTCTGAAATTTCAATATAAAAAAGTTCATCAAGACCGAATTATCAGAGCTGTGCTTTCCACATTCATTTTAAAGCTTTTTAAGTTTAACTGCAGATATTAGTCGTATGCGAAAGACAAAGCGCTTAAGATCAAAATAACACATAATTGAGACATAGCTGCAAAGTTTATATGAAAAAGTAACTTCTGAGCGAAAAACATCTTCAAGAAAAGCATATTGGGGTCGGAGTTGCTGATGAATGTTTGATCGTCTCCTGCAAAGCAATAAGTAAAGCTTTGTGACTTTTGACTCTGTCATCAATTAAAGGTCGTCAGATAAACAGTCGCATCGACAGAAAAGGTTAAAAGTGTATCAGTTTGACCTCACTGTTTGAATAACAATAACCATGATGTTCAGTCTATTTTAAAAACACAGTAACAGTGATGGAAGTTGTGTATTTACATCCAGTTACGAGAAAAACCAGGAAACAGACGTGACTTTATCCTGCTTAAAACACACAGAGTTAAAAATAAAACATTACCTGGAGACCACGATGACGCAGAACAAAATCATGTTTATTGTTCCTGGGACTTAAAACTGTCCCTGCAAAACTGATCCTATAAACATGCTCAAAATTAGAAACTTGTTTATAATGATGCTGGAATGTCTAACAAACACATGCAAAAAAACAAGCCCAAATAAGGTTCACCCAGTTTAAAACCAGCCTGTAAATCACTTACAAACCAGTGCCCAGATTCTGTGACCAGAAGATTCAAACTCACATTTCTAGATGAATTTAGAAAATAATCAGATATTAATTTTTAAAACGACCCACCAACATTTTTGATACATGATACAACATGATAGCACATTTTACATCACTGCAAAAATGTTTCTGACAACTTTAAAGAATGAATTAGCTAATGTTCTAATATCACATATTAATATGCACATTGTGAAACGACTGAACTGCTAACATGCATTTGAACTCACTGCACATCACTGCAGGAAACAGAGATCAGTACCAAAGATATGAAGCGCTATAAAGACTGCTGAGACGTCATGAATGGAAACTGTTTTGTAAGCGAGTCAGTAAATAAAGCTAAATCAGGTCATGCTAATGAAACTCAGATGAGCTTTAGTGGCTCATTTACAAGAGTCTGTTCTTATCTGAGACAGAAACAGGAAACTAAACGGTTAATAATTCAATCACACCACTGTTCTTGTTATTATAGTTTTCACCAGTCAGCTGCTTATTAAGTCAAACTTTACATGTTTGTAAAAATATTAAAGATGAACACTTTATAGTGTTTATTAACCTTCATTATTTTAATATAAACTAATGCACTGAAATTTTAAATTGTATAAATTAACATCCATTCATGTATAATGAACAAACATGAATTAACAACGAGTAATAGTGCATTTATAGATGAATGCATTCATTTGTTAAGTAATACTGTATTGTAAAGTTTTGTAAACACCTAATGCAACTAGTTAACTAATCAAATCCCACTAAACCTTACCTAGTACTGTGAATTATTACCAGTTAACAGTCTTTCATTATCCACACAAGAAAGTGAAGCAATAACACAACACACATCAACACATCTACCTTACAGCACCTGCAGTGTTTGTGTATTTCAATGTCTTGCATCAACTTCACAATCTGTCACAATTAATCACAATTAAATCTGTCTCAGTCTGTTCTGTGGTTATCAATCACAGCTTTAACCTGAGACCATAACGGCACTATCTGTCCCT
>JBAJNP010012724.1:0-11826 GCA_036877545.1 Yasuhikotakia modesta | reverse complement strand
TACTCAACTCGTCGTAAGAGGGCGAAATTTAGTGATGCTACTCTTGAGTTTATTCAAATGCGTAATAATCGGTATTAAATATTGGATAATGACGTGTTTAAAACGAGCCCAAAAGTGTTGCGAGTTCACAGAATGTGTGTCTAGGCAGCCACAGTCACCTTTGTTATCTGGGTCTGCTGCACTTTTGCAGATTATTGTCTAACCTGGGGTATTTGCAGTTTTTGCCACCTACTGGTCCTGAGGTCAGAAAAATCAGAAATCAGAAAAATTCAGGCTTACAGGAGAGATGAAACGCGTACTGCTCCTGTGCTGCTTGAGGCTTTCATGGTGTCCATCATCAACATCTGACCAACTCTGATGACACGTGATGAACATCTGTTCCTGTCATCATATGTTTGTTACAAAATATGATAAAATTAAGTAAATGGAATGGAAAAAGCAAGGATAAAAGTAAAAAACACATCAGTCCATGAGCATTAAATGAAAGTGAGTGTTGTATGTACTTCAAGAGCCTGTTTAATGTATTCCAAGTGGTCAGACAATCAGCCAGAATTTCTCATTTTTGATGTTTATCCCAAGTGAGCTTTTCAAGTGGCAACAATCTGTGGTACTCCCATTTAAAAGGAGTTTGTGATGTAGGTCAAAGTACCAAAATGCATGTTTTAGCTAAATGTACATTGCATTCATGCGTGCATTGTATGTTTTTTTTAAACGAACTGTTCACATTGAGATTCAATAAATGAAGCAATCTTTCATTACTGTATGTTTTTTTTCAATATGATGTTGTGGAAAAAAATCTTTTTTGGAAAGAAACTCAGAAACCCATAATCGTCTTCATAATATGTTATTGCTCGTGAAGGAGATCAGTGCTCAGTTCATAAATGTAAAGATCTCAAAGGATAATCAAACTCATATATGCCCCTGAGGTGTTCTTTATCATTTGTCCCAAGTTATTAAATATGTATGCTTTAGTTTACCAATCAATACTCGCACTCATTTTTATTGCCTTATATGGAATATCCTAAACATTTTTCTGGTCCACATAATCTCTCCTATCTGACATTCATCTTCTGTCTCACCCCTGTCTGACTCTGTCTTTTGCCTCCTAGTCTTCAGGTAAAGAGAGAAGTGATGCCTGCATTGTCTTATTTTGTTCTATGGGGGGAACAGTCTTATTGTTAATAAAAGAGTAATAACATGTTTATCTTGAAGAAAAATACGTAAGCAATAAGCTTCATATAAATCGTAATAAAATCTTCAAAAAAAGAAAAATCATCAAAGTTTCCTCTACAATGGAAAAATTTTGTCACGGTACCAAAAACAATGAATAAATGTGCCTTTTACGCATAAGACACGTGCCTGTGGCATTAATAAACATTTTAATGTGCTTCAGTGTAAGACATATCCTATTAAAAAATTAAATGGAGCTCATGGATACCAAGAGAAGGACATTTCGGTACATATTATTACATGCATACATTAAATAGCCCAGGTACTCTCTTATCATCCAGTTGCTGTGACAGTTTAACTAATATCCTCCCAAACGTTCCTCAGTCCCAGCAAAGCAGAAGTGTAATTACTAGACAAAGTTACATGACCTTTAGTAATGTCAATACAGGACAATGTCAATGATTCAATACAGGTTTTTCCACCAAACCAGGGTTTTTATTCTCAACTTGTCTTTGTCTTTAATTTTAAAATGCTGCAGTTGAAGGTTGGAATTTGGAAATTTGCTCTACAATCTTCTGGAAAGACTTTGGCGTGCCCTCAGAAAATAAACAAGACATTTAAAGAGATTCCTAGTTTCAACCATGCTGAAAAATCCGTCTTCTGCAACGTTAAAGGCAAGTTAGGATTAAAAGTGGAGAAGACAAGGAAAGAAGGAAAAAATTCCTAAATATGTCTTAACATCCCTCCCGGCTCGAAGAGTGTTTGATATGGTAAAATGTTAAGAATTGCACAAAGCTTTAAAAGGTTTCTGAACAAATGGCAGAAATGTAATTGGTGGTAGGGCACAAGCTTTTTCTTCCACCGTATACCTAACAGTATTAGTCCTTCTGCTACACCGACTGATCTTTTTTTTTTATCTGGGCTGCCCAGGGGAGTCATGGCACCCTTGTCTCTTGGCTTCATTAGTTTAGAAAATTTGATACGTGGCCTTTTATTGTTACAGACAAACCCTGAGAGGTGCTGAAGATAAATAAATAAATTTTTTGATGAATTGAAAATCTTAATTTTAGATGTAAAATTGGTCTGATAATGGTTGGAAAATATCCAGGCAGTAGGTCGCTACTTTACATTTATGCATTTAGCAGACGCTTTTATCCAAAGCGACGCTACTGTTTCAATGTGTATGGAAAACCTTCATCACTTCAACTATCACACAAACCAACAACTGTCAATCAAATAAATTATTTTTATGAAGAGGACTACACTCATCCTCTATGCAAGAGTGAATCTGCTTCAATGGCAGCACCACCACCACAATATATGAATAACCGATCTTTCAAAATCTGACCAATATGGTTTTTATCCCCTCTAAATTCAATCTCAGGATTTACATGATAAAAATGTGTCATTGGCAGTGTGCGCTGTTAGAAGGTCCCCACAAAACAAATGGGAATGTATTATGCAAATGTGAAAAATGGAATGTGTCTGATAGGTCCCTGTTTAGCATGGTTTAGGCAGTACTTTCTCAAAAAAGTCAAACAAGATTGAATATATATAGCTTTAGCTGATAGCTTTAGCTGCCGTTATAGTTCTGATAGCTTTAGCTGCTGTTCTGATAAGTTTACAATAAGGTCTAATTTTTTGCACATTAACATCAATTAAGAAATATACTTTATAGACTTTATTAACCTTGTATTATGTTAACTGTTTAAAAGTGTATTAGGATATGTTAAAAATGAACATTTTAATTGAAACAAAGCTGTTTTCAGGAGTGTCACTGTACGGCTGTAGTCTTAATATAAAATGAATTTTGTTTACATTTACATTTCATAGCACTGTTAAGATTTGTAAATATTTTTCTCTAGTAATTCTTTCACTGCATGCACACTAGTGGAAAGCAAAGAATTTCGTCGTTCCTGTACAATGACAATAAAGGCTTTGAGCTTGAATATTGGGCTTGTGTGGCAGATTTTCTTTATAAAGTTGTTAGGGAACATTTGCTTTGAGGACATACAAATACATGACATGAATTGTCCTTATACTAGTGTAATGGCAAAATATAAGACAAATACTTAGTTTTAGGGATACATGACAGTTACAATATTTTGAAAACAAACCTTTAAATTAGCAACCTGCAAAACACAGCTTTAAAACTTAACAGCATGTCTTGTTGCTGTAATGCATCCTTGAATACCAGCATGTCTACAGGAGAGATGACACCATATTGGCAATTCAGCACTTCATGATATCACATTGTTTTTAATGCTGTTAAACACGTTGTAAATGTTTCAACTGGATGCATCAATTCCACAATACAGAACTTCAGTTTCAACTAATAAACATTTCAGGTCAAGGTTTGTAAAAATCTTGGAAAACAAAAACACGTAGGGCATTAAAGACCATGTAGTGTATAGTAACAGTAGAGTAAATTGACTTACAAACGGTAATTTCAGGTGAGAACAGGGTATAAAAAGTTGTCAATGTATCTGCCATTCCCCTCAGTCTCCAAAAGTTTATTGCTGTTAACTTGACATGCGTGTGGGAAACCTCTCAGCTCTTACTGATGGTGCTGCAGCGTCTAATAGTTGAGTTTCTTGTTAATGAGCAGGCAAAACGAGGACAGCGCTCCTCCTAGTTTTGAGGCCTCACTGCAGGCTGTGGGCAGTAGCGTGTAGTCTGTTAGCCGCTGAAACGCCTTTAAAAAAGAAATACATCAGGGTTAAAACACAAAGTTGTTTTCGACAATTCTTGTGTAAAAATCTATTTCATAAGATCAGCTGAGATCATTTCTATTGTAAAGGTTATCAAGCTGTGGTAATTGATAAATGTTTTTTTGACTGTCAAAGACTAAATGCACTACATAATTTAAATATAATATCCCACATTTATGTGTTCGATTAGGACTGTCTTCTTCTACCCAAGAAATATCACTAAGCTGCTTAACATCTTTATTAGTCCAAATTACAATTGGATAATTAGTCCAAAACGCTGGAGCTATAATCCTTATCGGGTCAAAGAAACATAATCATATAACCCCAATACTGTCATCCTTACACTGGTATTATAGTATCGGTATTATAAATCAGTGTGAAGTGTGAGTAAATGGATGTGAATGAATGAGGTCAGCACTCATGTATGGATGCGAAACAAAATGAAAACCCACAGAATTGAAGCGTGGCTCGGCCAAAACTGTTCCTTCAACAAAGCAGCACCCCAAAGTTTAAATAATCACCCTAATGAGCATCAGATGCTCTCCTGCCCCAATCACCAAACCTATCAAAGAAAGAAACCAAAACACCCAACACAACTCAACCCTAACAAAAGTCATAAATAGATCTTCTTTAATAGTCACAGATTCTCTCTCTTGCTACAACCCAAGACATGCTTTACCCTCCTGAAACTCTGGTCTTCTGGTTGTGCCTAGAATCAGTAAGTCCACTAAAGGTGGCAGAGCTCTTTCACATTTGGCTCCTAAACTTTGGAATCAACTGATCCCTGGCCTTTCCATCTTAACCTCTGAAAAAGTTGATTAATCCTCATAATGGTTATGGAAAGCAGCTACATGAATTATTCTTTGTTTTGGGGCTTCCTTCTAGGAGAGCGGTAGATCCGGCTGCTCTAAAATGGATCCAGTATTGATTGGGACATCCCAGCCCCAGTTCCTCCTGGGTTTTCTCCCTGCTCAGGCATCCAGATAATCTACAGCCACAGCCTGGCCCATTCACAGCAACACGATTGATGTGATAAATTATGTAATTCTCATGTGCAATTTAATTCTATTTATAACCACTCATTTACATTTTTTAATCATCAGCATTCATTCTGTCATGTAACAGCAGATTGTTGTTAGAGCTGCTACCAGTATTAGTATGTTATTACTGTTTGTCAAATTTTACTATTTCATACCATCATCATCATGGCCTCATCCTTTGTTGACACATATTGTCACTTAATCAGACCCGGAATAGGGAAGGGTCATTCTTTCAAACCAATCAAAGGTCCCCAGCTCATATTTTAGTTTTTTTCTTAAAATAATTTTTTTAAAATGTCATTGATGATTTGTTACCGAATACGTACATCTATATACTAATTTGTTAGTTTGAAGACAGAATTAACTAACGCAATGTCTTAATTTCAGCAATTCTTGTAATATTATATGGCAATGAGGAAAAAGCACTTTCTTGTTTGTTTTTTACAAAGGTTAGATATATCTTATGTCCTTTTAGATTACCATACCTAAGGCCCTGTATTATATAGGCTCAGTTTACTCATGGAAGCACATTTAAACCCCAGAGATATGCCAATGTAACAGAGATATTTAAATAAGAATGTCTAAAGAATAAATTATATTGAAGGCAGAACAAACAGATTTGTTTACTGACAAATGACAGTTTACTGATGGAGGCACATTTAGATCCCATTATTTTGGGAGTGAATATTTAGTGCCCTAAAAATGTAGCTTTCAAAAGAAAAGTCCCTTAAGAATGAGACTCTTAAAAGACAAAGAGACATTAAAATGAAAAATTTGAGGCATGTAAATATCCATGACATGGAATAATCCAGCAGCGCATATGTTTGTTCCAGGACAAAAACGGCCCTGTCCATACCCGTTATAAAGATGTTTATGTGCAGTTTCAACACACTGTGGTTATGGTGATCATCTGATGTAGTGGGTGACATAGTCATGCAATCAGAAATATTTCCCTTAAAATTCTAACAGTTTTACAAGAGATGCATTTAACTACCGGGTGTCTCACCTCATGAACAACCTCATGTTTGGATGTTCCTGGTGTTGGCAGCCATTAAAAAAGATTTACTTTAACCTGTACAAGGCTGGAATTAAAGCATTGACTCACAGGAATACTGCTGGGACACTCCTCCACTGTGGGATGCAGCAGGAAGTCCATTTTAGCAGGACTTCTAATGTACACACAGTTAGCAGCCACATCCTCAGGTACTGATAAGATCTCATAATGATGATCAGTCAGCTGCTCCATCATCTGTTACAGCACAAACACATGAACTTATTGATCAGAATGTCTAATGACATCTCATATCATTTGATCATTATATCTAATGACACCTCACACAGCCTAATCATACCTGATGACAACCTCATGTAATCTGATCATAATGTGATGACTACCTGATACAGATAATCTCATGAAACCAAAGACAGGCCCTTTATAGCATCACCACCATAACTGTGTACTTTAGTGTACTTCCACTGAAATGTTTCTTATGATCTTTAAAGTGGTTTAAACGTTTAAAAATACAAGAAATATACACAAATAATTGTACCAACATATCAATTTATGCTATTAGAAATTACATCTATTTGGATTTTAGCCAGGTGAACAAGAGGGTCACTTTAATGGGACTTCCAACACAATCCCCTTACCCCTGTGTCCCAGTGTCCATGCACTGGACCACAGTTCAGCACCATGAACGGAGTATCCAGCACCATGTTTCGTTGTTGGATTTCTATGCTGGTAACAAACATCATAGGGAGGTACATACAGTATGTGTACTTTCTTACCTGACAACCCTAGGCCATAGGTCAACAATTGCTGTTGTTACTGTATCACTGGACCTGAGACAATATGTTATACAGTTCACCAGTAACACTGGTGAAGAAAAGGAGCGTAGCTGTAAACTGATCACCACTTGGTGGTGAGATGGACACAATGTCAAGGCAGACTGGAAAGCTCAAGTGGATCATGAGAGCAAAAGAAATGTTTGGTAGAGGATTTGGTCCACACAATCTTTAAGTCCTGTTTTAATGGGCCCTGTTTAAGGTCTTCAACACAGAAATGGCTGCTGCAACCTATTGAGGTGGCAACCCAAAAACACTCTGGTGGACACCAGCAGTAAGACAGGCCATCAATCACAGCTTTCCAAACTGGCAATGTGCCAGGGCCTGCCCCAAGTTACTGAAGGTCCTGGCTGACATGTCTGTTCAACAAAGCACAAGAATCATGGACAGTGCGTTAAGTAACATTCAGGTCTTAACCCAATTATCGAGGGATCACATTTTTCAGCCTGCCTTGGAAAGCCTAAGCCAATGTGTTGTAAAAGGAATATAACCAATTGTCAAACTTTTGGCTAGTCGAGGGACAATGTGGATTTGGAACGGTAGACCAGTCTTGGCAAATCTACCTGTCTATTTTTAAGGGCCGATTGTGATTTTTTTTCCCCGATCAGCCATGGCAGATGCTTATTTTGCTCCCTCAATTTACATAATTAAAATTACACAGTGATAACAAATGCTACGAGTCTCAATCTAAAAGAAACATTTATTGAACTTAAAAAAATGTAACAAATAGTAAAAGAGGTAGAAAGAAAAACACGTAATGTTGCATACAGTAGCATTTAACAGCTTAATCTTTGTTAAACCGACATTCAAATAAAAACAAAAAGTTCAGTGGTCTTAATTCTTCAAAAAAAAATTTTTTAGCATAAAATAATTACAGTATTGCACAAAGTAGCAACAAGCAAGCAGCATAATACAGCGCAGACTGCACTAGACTTCATTTTAAAAGTAACTACATTTTTCCCACCTAGTAATTTAATGCTTAGGCCCAAGTTTCAGTGCATTAGGGTTAGGCTTTCCTAAAATAAGGAAAGTGTAAACTATATTTATAGGTAGGTTCCCTGAAGTGCCGCCACACTGGATTGGATTTCTGCTCAGCTGTTTCTTTAAAAAGAATAACAAAAACACAGATTAGTATCGATCTTGTGCCATCATCTTACATTAATATTACCCAAATGATATGTGGGTGCATGTGGTTAACTGTGCAAGGGTAAAAGCCTTTCATCAACGTCTACAACACAGACTTGAATATGCAATGCTTGCTGACATAATCATGTAGACATAAAAACATAAATCATGCTGACATAGACATAATCATGTCATCGCAAAATGTAATTTATCAACATTTAAATAATGTAGCCTGCATTACTTAATCATGTGACTGATGTCCTAACCCTGTGCACACACAGCCTACAACTACTTCTGCAGCTCCCTAATTACAATGGCAGTTGTATCTTTGGCATTCCTGTTTTCCATTATGACCCACAAACGTGTCTTTATAACTGCTATAGTTGCAAGCACATAGCATATATTTGGCATTTACATTTCTAATTTCAAAGTGTATGGTAGTATTGTGGCCAAGTCAGTTGGTTGAAAAAGATGGTTAAAAGTTAAAACTTACCATTGCTTTGAAGTCTTCAGCAACACAGAGCTGCCTGTGGATGCCTGTCTGTCAATCATACCGGGAAAAATATTTCGGCGAATCGTACCCACGCATACAAGATACAAGTAAAAACGCAAATAATGGCTGACCAATGAATCGATGGATCATAACTGGTAAGACACCTTGTGGCAGACCCAGGACACACTGGATAATTTCTAATAGCTGTCCAGGGAAGACATTGAAATCCCCCAGAAGAAGCTGAAAGAAGTAGCTAGGGAAAAGTATGTGCTGAATACACATCCTTCCCTATTCAGCCTGTTGCCACTGAGACCCGGTCCTGAATAAAGTGGGGTAGAATGATGACGACACATACAGGCTGATCATAAGACAACTGTGGTCATGGTGACAGCATTCTTACAAATCTGTAATAATGAACTTCTGATATTATTTTATATAAACTATACAATGCACTGGAAACAAGTTTTACTTTGAGTGTCTTTTTGGCTCCATTACTGTTGCTGATGATGATGGTGTCTGGTCCACCCATGGAGCAAATATTCTTCAGACGAGAACCTCCACACACAGGCACAGTGGACACGGCAAAGTCCTAAATGTAACAGATCAGAATCAAATCTCAGTTTTATTTTAATCACTTGATTGTATTAGCTTAAAAACTTACCCTAAAGGTGTCCGCCAGTACCTCTGCTCCATGATGATTGGTATGTTTAGAAATACCCACAAAAAATTCTTTGCCTGTAAAGAGCACGTCACTTCCTTCGAGAGTGGCTCCACCAGCCTCGTCATTGCCCATCTCCACCACAGTTAGGTTTAGTTCTTTCAGCACTTGTGCTACAGCCTCTGCCTGAAAACAAAAACACACAGATGAGCCTAAAGCCTCAACATCTCCTGAATCTGTGCGAGTCCCTCACCTCCACACGTCTCTGCTGTTTGAAAGGTCGCGTGATAAGCGCTGTGTCACCCTGGATCACAGCAATGTCTTCAATACGCCAACTTTCTGACAGCCCTGGATCTGAAGGAATTTCAATTAGCTGAAGTCCCACTTTTTGCCTCAGCATGCCTGTCAGCACCCCCATCTGACGTTGGGCCTTGGCAAGGTCCGTCTGAGCACTCTCTTCTCCTTCTGCCAACTTCCCAAAGGATTCTGGAATACCTCTGACAATGGCATGAGTGAAGCAGCCATATGGATAAATATTGGCCATGACAACTGTGTATGGTTGCTTCTTTAATGTAGGTGCCTGTAAAAATGTATGTATGATGTTAAATGATGTTGTGATTGTGTGTCTGTCTCTTTTCTAACGAGAGAGTGCCTCAACCTAACAAAATGAAAGAGTTGAAGTCAAAGATGGAAAAGTAAAAGCAAAAAAACGGAAATAGCTAATCACTTTGGTCCTTCCAGATACCCCTGCAACATATTTCCTTTAATAGTGCCTAAAAGAGAAAGAAGCTGAATTCAGAAACAGCTATGACACATTGTGAACAGTCGTACACTGATATCAGCCGAGCACACTGACCGTCTCATGTTTGGCTCTTTTCATATCTTTTTGTTGTAACTGCATAAAAGAAGCCATGCCATCTCTAACTGCCGTAGCAAAAAAAGGTACTACATTGAGATGGTGGGGGTTAACACAAACAAGAAAACAGTGCCATCAGATACAACTGCTGAACTGCCAGACAAATCTTACAGGGCAGAAAACCCCAGTTCCAGGGCTGGTAAAGACATTATTATCAACTCCTTCAGCACTACAACACGCACCAGTCTGACCAGTGGAAGTCACTAATCAAACATTTTTAGTAATAGTTCTTCATTCATTGGCGCACCACGTAAACACCATGTTAACAATACAGGCATTTGGTGTCATAGTATATGAAGTATTAGCTTCTGATACAGAGCCGGCCCAAGGCATAAGCGAACTAAGCAGCTGCTTAGGGCCCCGTGGCCACCAGGGGGCCCCCAAGAGTACATGAAATCAGTTTTTTATTTTTTATGTATATATGTATAATATTTCAGTGGATATCAGATTGGTAATGAAATGCATTATTCAATTAAAAAACCAACGCAATATTATTTTAACTGGCTGCTGCAGGATGCAGCACATCTGGAGTATAACAGCCTTTAAATGAATTGAAGAAGCAGCGTCACTGCAGCAAAACAATTAATAATGTCACAAAAAGGACGTATCTTTCTGGTGCAGAGAAAAGAAAACGGAAGAAATCGGAGGAAGAGAAAAAACAGCAAGATAAAGGCAAGTTAAAAAAATGAGTATAAACTAAACGAGGCTACTGTAAATTGCAAGCTAACGTTAGCTGGCTAGTTAATTAAGCAAATAAGAAAGTTATTTTTTTTAACATCCACAAATTTAAGCTTTGCAATATTCATATATTATAATACAACATATTACTTTCAGGCTTTTGCATTCTGTGTAAAAACTTTCCTAGATTATATTTTTGTAATAAAAATAAGCTTCTGTTTCATAAACTTGGTGCTAACAATAAAAAATAAGCTTCTGTTTTTTAACTTAATTAATATTGGTACTGGTAACAGTTTAACATTACTTTGGCCTCTGGGTTATTATATCATTATGTCTTAATGTTTTAGGTGTACAGATGGCTTGCTGCGGTGCTGTGTCATATATTATTATGTTATTGTTGTTGAAATAGATTTTCTGTTAAAATAACATTCTGTTCATTCAACTCTTATGAAACTTTTTAGGAGCACTGTTGAAATATTTCAGAAAATATATATGTCATCTGCCTCAAGTACTAGTTTAAAGCAATCCTAGATCAATTTGTTTATACCTTTTTTGTTGTTCATTTGTTTGTTTTGACAGACAGATCACCTTTTAGAATGAAATCTAGCAAGGCTACATTTATTTTATATTAATATATTTTTATAACATTATATTATTTTATAGATTTTTTTAGTTTATTTTGCTACTTTTCAGTTCACCACATTATGTATGACAACTGGTACTGCAAGACTTTGAATGTTAAAGTGCAAATTGACACCTGACTACTCCTGTGGGTTTGCCACTGTTACAATTAAAGATCATAGCAAGGGTAAAACATTGGCGTGATGTAAGCAACACAGCTACAAACAAATAAATGTATATTGGGTGTTAGATGTACAGTGTGCGAATAATAAAGGATTGACAATAATTCGTCATACTGGTGGCACAGAGGGGCCCCAAATAAAACTGTGCTTAGGGGCCCCTGAAGGCTTGGGCCGGCCCTGTTCTGATACATCCCTTTCCTGCAAGTGTTTGCACGGGACAATCTTCACATTTGTTCACTCACTAAAAGATCATTTCTCCTCCAAACAATCAAACCTGAGTCGCTGCATTACAACATTATCTAAATATATCCATCGTGTTTGTGTCTCTACAAACCCAACAGTTCCCTAGAGATACTAAAGTGTGTGTGTGTGTGCGTGTGTGTGTGT
>JBAJNP010012723.1:0-13009 GCA_036877545.1 Yasuhikotakia modesta | reverse complement strand
CCTGTACTGTACTCACGTGAGAGTAATGCTCCAGCAGTAGGAGAAACTCTGTCCTGCCCTCCGCGTCGACGCGTTCCTCGCTCTCTAGGAAGTGTGCAATGTTTTCGTGGTCCAGGAGGAGGTGATAAATCATCCTCTCATTGGTGAACTGCTGGCGGTTAGCGGCTGTGAAAACTTTCACTGCCACAGATCGCTCGTCCAGCGAACCGCGGTACACTATGCCGTACCTGCCTCGTCCAATCAGCTGTCAGCAAAAATGATAGAGAATTATATACGTAAAAAACAGATTGGTCTGTGAAAGATGTTTTGTAATTATTTAAAGATATTATTAGATTTCTGGAATACTTTGCAGTTCATTCCACAACCAGGACGTATAAAATCAAAGCCTTTTGTGTTAAAACAAACATATGAAAAGGTATGAGGTTCTATAATGAGTAGAATGAGAAACAAGGGGAGGGATGCACGCAGAATAAAGGTGTGAATAGATTTAATTACCTCCAGAAGTTTCAGGTTGTCCAGATCCAGAGACGGAGGTGAAAACACTGTTTCCAGCACATCCAAACTGTGCAGAGTGTGTTTACCACGTCCTGATACACACACACACGTATAAATCCACATATGCACAGGTAAACATACTTAAAACAGTATCATGACATGTTTTAAACCATCACCATAGTAACTCACCTCTCAGGATGCGGTAGGAGAAGAAAAGCAGTGAAACCAGCACAGCAACCATGAAGACGGTTGCTAAGGATACAACAATCACTCCCTCTCTGTACAGCCGATGAGAAGCTTGAAGGGTTGAAGACAAATGCATTAGCAGAGCAGAAAGTAAACGTGCACAAATATTAATATGTTCAATATTTGCATGTGTATCAGCTCTCAGTACACTGGAACAGTGTCTCACGAACACACACTCCCACATACACGCACTGTCTAACGTGCACTCACAGTCACGCACAGTAACACGCACACAGTATCGCACACAGTCACACACACGCACTGTCTAACGTGCACTCACAGTAACACGCACACAGTATCTCACACAGTATCTCACACAGTATCTCACACAGTATCTCACACAGTATCTCACACAGTATCTCACACACACACTCACACACACACTCACACACACACACACACACACTCACACACACACTCACACAGAGACTTTGCGGTGGTCGGGGAGGGAGGTGGGAAGTCTTCAGTAAAGTTCAGATTGCACATGTCCTTGTTGCAACAGCAGAAGCGGAAGGTTCCATTCTGGACCACCGATGGCGGGTTGGTCATCACGCAGTGATCGTAGCAGTTTTGTTGTTTACCGACATCCGTCCAACAACCTGTATCACATGAAGGGACACGGAGACAAGTGAGAAAGGCTGTATTGTTATTTGCTCGTGTGCGGGTGCGTTCCATCAGTTCATCATTACCCTGTTTCATCAGCTGGATTTCATTATTTACTTCCTTCCAGAGTCCGAAGCAGAGGTCTCCGTGATTGCAGCGAATGGTGGAGTTCTCGGGAAAGACACGCCCCCCTCCGGATCTACCAATCAGCTTTGGCTGAGCCTGCGGCTGTTCTGCGTAAGCGCACTGCCTCTGCTCGCTCTGAGCGCCTACAATTAAACGAGACAAGAGATAAGAGACACAAAGACAAAAACAGACACAGACATAATAAAAGCAGTCAAAGTTTAAAATATCCGTTTAAATTCAATATTCACTATTCGAAATACACCACAGCCTTTTGGTACCTGAATTAAATGTTTTTTTTTTTGTTGATTAATTATTAGCATTTTAAGTGTGTAGAAAAACCCAAACACACACATATGTGAGGTTTCATAAAGAATTTACATAGGCATATTCATTTTTACTGATCAACGTTTCTCATTTGCTGTTACCACAACATATGAAGCTTTTAAACATTCATTCTGTTGTCTGAGCTGAAGGAAGAATTTGTGTTATAAATAGTATGATAGGTGTGTGATCGGTGCCTTTCTCATCGATTGTTTTGAGGGCGCAATATTTTATTGAGACAGTCTCCAGCCCTGAGGCGTCTCACTCACTGACAGACACCGAGGCGTGCAGGTGATGGCCAGACTTCTCATTCTTTAATAATGTTTTAAGACACTCTCTGGGAGGAATGCAGATAAGGTCTGTCTCAGGGGAGACTGAGGTTGGCAGATTACGCCCGAGGTCATGTTTTGCTGTGATATTGACGGGTCAGGTCTCTTACTAACTCTCTCTCTCTCTCTCTGCCTCCCACACTCAGCTCAGCTCAGCTCATGGACTTCCTGTGGCTGTGAACATTCTCTGATAGCGACTGAGAAGTAATTCAAACCACACACAATTCATTCAGTATTGTGAACCAATTTAACCAGGAGCTGAAATGATGTCATATGGTAATTTGCATATTCATGACATGACATCACAACATCATGATTATATATTCTTGTGT
Organism: Yasuhikotakia modesta; assembly: GCA_036877545.1. NCBI lineage: Eukaryota > Metazoa > Chordata > Actinopteri > Cypriniformes > Botiidae > Yasuhikotakia > Yasuhikotakia modesta. Next base: position 10,557 of record JBAJNP010012723.1, on the reverse strand, counting down.
CGAAAAATAACAGTTGTTTTACTTCTCTCTTACTTTTAGTACAGACAAAACTCACTAAAGTAGTTTTCATTTACAAATTTTCTGTACTTATGAAATATAGTGACTGACTGATCATAAAATGATTATCATTGAATGCTGCTATTACTCTAAACCTGATTTATAAATCTGACAGAAGCTAAAAAAATGAAAATTACTGCCAACTAAAAACATACATTTCCTAAATACATGCAAAACAAAACAAAAGTTCACATCCATGTTATTTAAAACTAAATAATGAGCACAAAACACAACGATACACAGGACTGTTTGCATCACGCATCCGGACAGATCAGTGAAGCCAAAAGTAAAATCATTGTAACTGGCCAGAATCAGCCAATGGTGCTTTCAGGCACATCAATGAGCCGTCAGCCAATAGGAATCTCAGACACAGGCTGACTTATGGGAATAATGAGTGTGGTCTATTCATCCCTGTTGGTGTTCAGAAGACAAGCAAAAAAACTGTGTGTGTGTGTGTGTGTTTCTGAACATGACTTTCTCTGGCAGTGCAATAAAAAGGATCAATTCAAACAAAATAATTTAACAATGTACAATGTAACAGATGTAAAAAAACTTTAACAATCAAATGAACTAAGAGAACTATTGTTGTACAGCCTCTTCATCCAAAATCTACATTGTTATATTATGTAAAACCTCTAGGAAACGATTCAACAGCAAAATAAATGAAACCCAGTGATGTGAATTATTCCTGACTCGCCGCTTCTAACAGCTACAAACAACAGAAACTTGCCCATGACCCAAATACTGATTCACATCAACACTTCCAGCCAAAACCTCCCTTACTATAATCTGTCCAACTATCTATATTTCACCCATCTGCCACTGTTTGAGCAGCAAAAATATTCACAAGATTACAATTGTGTGTGAGTGAGAGTGTGTGTGTTTGTGCGTGTGTGAGAGTGTGTGTGAGTGAGAGTGTGTGTGTGTTTGTGCTTGTGTGAGAGAGAGTGTGTGTGTGTGTGAGTGAGAGAGAGAGTGTTTGTGCGTGTGTGAGAGTGTGTGCGTGTGTGTGTGAGTGAAAAGAGAGTGTGTGTGTTTGTGCGTGTGTGTGTGAGTGAGTGTGTGTGTGTGAGAGAGAGAGTGTGTGTGTGTGTGAGTCAGAAGTGAGTAAGAGCCATTGGCTTGGGGCAGATATCCCATAATTTCCCACAATTAGATCACAGCAATTATTTCTGCTTTTAAAGGCACAGTTCACCCGAGGAGAAACACAAAACAAAATTTTGTTTTTGTAACGTTACAGAAAATATTGCTCTTTTTCTTCCATCAAGTGTTTTTTTTTTTCACAAAAAAACAGTGTTTTAAAAAGTCAATAGTATAACTAGGAGTTTGAAATACGGAGATGCGAGTTAGAAACTAATAAAACTGTAAAGTATTCGTGTAAACTAGTCTTTTAAAACTCTGTATAACAACAAAGCATGTTTTTGAAGATAAACTATTTATCATCAACACTCACTCACTACACACAAATAAGTCACTGTATCAAAGCCATATTCCTGTCTCTATGGCAACATGACACATCCTGTCATGGTAGGGATGTACAAAGCCTGTCACTTCATTGTTTTCCTCATCTTGTAAGTTGCTTTGGATAAAAAAGCCGCTAAATATTTATGTAACGTCTACCACATACCGTGTAGACATCAACACATTGACAACTGCACACTGAAGTTCAGACCATTCCACACTACACAAAAAACACACAAACTACTGTCACACACAAGACAATAACAAACAGCTCTTGACTAAAATGGATTTAAGCAACACATTATTTTGCATGACAATGCAATAACAACACAATAGCAACAAATCGTAGGCCGGTTCAGAACTAAAGTGGACATAAACTAGCTTTTATCCCTGTTGCAATGTTTTCATAATTATCTCTGAGCAGGTATAGGCCGTACAGTGGCCACAGTGTGTCAGCTTACATTACAAACCACACAATGAGAAATTAAGTTTTAGGCTTGTCTTAACAGCTGATCAGTGTTTGGCTTTTATTCTGCCCTTATGAACGGCCGGCAGAGTCGGTCTTATCTTATCTGTGTGATTCCCAGTAGCTCTGCTGCAGCTCCGGGGCTGGCGCCAAAAAACCCACAAACACACACATACAGATTTGTAAAGGACGCAGACACACACACACACACAGAAACAGAGGCACGTGTGTTTAGACACACACACACTCACATACCAAAAACATTGTTTGATACAGCCAGGACATAGCCGGTACATACACCCACCACTGTTTCTTATCTAAGCTCTCTCACACACACACACACTCACACACACACACACACAGGAAATAAAGGGTTCCTGGTGGATGCAGGACACACACAATGTAAATTACGCATACACTTGGAGAGGATATGAAGTATTAGTGAGACTGGGGTGTGGAACAGTAACTTCACAATAATCCCATAATTATATTTATTTATTCTATTGAAACTGTTTTTATATCATTCTATCATTGGTTTTCCCGTTAACAACACAGCATTACAATACAATGAAAGCCTAACAGAAACAACAACTTCCCACCCAATGTTTGACTTCAATCTGAAGGCATCAATATGACTTTCCATTTACTTACCAGCCACAGGATCAAGACGAACCACCAGGGCAAATAGTACAATTTCTACAACTGTTATTCGGCCTCCCACTGCCATGTTTTCCGTATCTCCTCTTATAAACAGTATTTTTCTGCTTTATTAACAGTTACATGGAAATCAGTCTCTATGCGTCGGAGTTCAGGCAGACAAAAACATGAGCCCGAGAATCCAGCATCCCATCGAAAACAAAAATCCCATAAACAAGTTGGAAATCTTCCAGAATGACAACAAAATGACTTAAGTCACGATTTAAGACCAAACATTTCCAAGCACTGCTTTTGCATTCGTGCGCAAATGCCTTTAACTAGCTGGTGGATCAGATCCCGATTCCTGAAAAGTCCCTGTGCGTCGCAGTATCCAAACGAACGCAAACTTTGTTTTTCTTTCTTCTTTAGCAGTAACTTTAAACATCTGCAAAACCCAGTTTGCTGGTAGTTAAACGGGACATCCCGCGAGCGCTCGTCTGCTCGCCTGAAACGCGCCGTTCTGAACGGAGAAACATCCGTTTCGTGATCCAGGACTGTTGAAATGAACGTTTGTCGTCATGTTCGTCGCCCTTCGTTATCTTTTCATCTTCGTTTAGGGATTTTCTCTGTTTCTGCGAAGTATCGCGCTGAACACCGAACGCTTGCGTGGCGTTTTGTCGAGCGTTCCCCAAACAACGGGAAGACGACCGGGAAGCTTTAGCAACGCAGACGGTGTGGAAACGCCTCGTCTTCAGATCGTCCCCGCGATGCGATTGTTTAAAGCGGGGCTGATTTATAAAAGAGACGAAGCGCCACCCAGCGACGGACTGGCGAAATAACAACATTCACCGAAGACCCACGATAAACCAACTGATCGATACAGATCGCCCATGCTTTTCTTTATGTCATTTAATAACATTATTAGTACAACAATTTCAGTAAGAAGAAATTAAAAGTGCTTAAATTGTAAAATGTTGTAGTATTTAGTATTTTCCTCTATAGCTGTGTTGGCACTGAAATAATGGAGTTTGTGTAAATGATGATTCATGATGATTTAAAAATGGATCAGAAATCTGACCTGCGCACAGAGGAGCTTATTTATAACTCGACTCCATTAAATATTTATTGGGTTATTATCCCATGTACCAATATCGGAACATAACATATATTTTATTTACACTGTAAATTTTACTGTATTAAACATCTGTGACGTGTGACACAAAGACCTTCTAAAACACTTAAGACACTTTATTTTGAACCCTTAATCTTGACCTTTTATTTTTACATTTGCATTAAACACAAATATTACCTTTGTGTTTTCCATCATAACAACACACTTTATTATGCGCGCGTCTGTTGTGTTGAACGTCACTCCATTACCCCGCGGTCACAGCGCCCTTCTGTGGTCGTGAGTCGGTACGTCATCACACGTGGAGGAAAACAGCACTACGCGCCTTAGCAACAGTAACGTAGTCTGCTGTGCGCGGGCACGCTCGGTGAACCACTGAGACTGGCTGGCTGAGGGAGCGCGCATCGCCGACGTCAGCTGTCCACCGAGGGGGGAGAAGGCACCCTGATCGCCACCCACCCCAAAAGACACGTGTGCAACAAAAACCTCGTTGCACACCTGCCAGCAGTTTCATCCTTCCAACAGGATTCATACACTGACTCATTTGTTACAGCCGAGCTCCAGCATCACCTCCACGCAGCGTCAGCCATCGACCCCCGCCAGCACAGCGACGCCCATAGCAACGCCTCTGCGCATCATCACTCTGTACCTCTGACCCAACAACACCGGCCGCCCTGCACCGACAACCAACCTGCCTATACGGACCTTTCTAACGTTTTTGCGCTGGATCCAACACATTATCTTTTTATCATTTTATCTCAAAGGACCATGAATGCGCCGTGTGCGGTTTTTCTTCCATCAGCCAAAGGTCGGTACCCGGTTCTGTGAATTAACATGGCGCTACTTATCAATGGATTTTGGTCGTCGTGTTATTCATAACGTTATGCAAGCCTGCATTTAAATAAATAACACTATATCATACATAAAGGCAATATTGCGTCGCCTTGTTTTTGAGCGATATTACCGAGCGCTTCTTCGCGCGGGCGCGGTGCTGCAGATGTCAGACTGAGCGTCTGTCGCCAGACATCTGGCAAGAATAAAAGCATATAGATTTAACATTTTGTACATTTCAACTAAAACATTTACATTAGGACTGAAATGTGTGTAATTGATGGGAGACATCTTACGTTGTTTTGTTGTATGCATTAGTATACATACGTGTATTCGGGCATGTGGGTGATTGTTTTCAATATTGAAAACATAAATAATGACGATTTGAGTTGGTTGCATGTTATGCATGACAATATCTTTTCATAACTGTTGCCATGGCAAACATCACGGCCGAGAACAGGCTTTAGAGGCTCTGCATTGAGTAACATAATGTTACTTAACATTATGAGCATAAACAGATTCACGATTATATGCATGAACTACATACGACAGGCGAGGACCACACAGAGACCTCAGTAACCCTGTTTTCTGTCGTTGTTTATGCATGTGAAAGTGAGAGAGAAATAAAGAGAGAGAGAGAACATTTGAGTGAAGAATAAAAATTGTGGAGACCGGGGTGAAAACAAAACACAGGCCACACGTGGATTAAGAGATTATGGGTAAAACGCAAGAGATAGAAGGTTAAGATCTAAGTGCATCTTAACCATTGATCGATAATATCTCATCTCAGCTATAATATGTTTGCTTTGCATCAGTCACGCCTCATTCCGAAAGCTCCTCCTCCAGCTGAAGCAGAGCGACCGTCTTCCCGTCACTTACCGGACGCTCCGCCGTATCAAGGACCTGGCAGCAGCACGGCGGCTCCACCCACAACACCCTCTAAATGAGGGACAAGGCAACTCAGGTGAGACCTGCAGTGTGTGTGTGTGTGTGTGTGTGTGTGTGTGTGTGTTTACAACTTACTATTTCTAAAATGTCTATACAACTCTATGTTGGTTCAGAAATTCAAAGTTATTGTTTGCTGTCTTTATACACAACAAATTAAATCATATAAAACCACCATGAATTTACATGGGGAAATAATTATGGATCATTTTGATTGTACAAAAACACATTAATATGGATTCTTTGGTTAAATTTGAAAAGTGTGTTTAAAATACGTTTTGATACGTTTTAAAAAAACAGAGGAATGCAGAAAAAACTGGCCCTGTATCAAAACATTGGTCTGTTTGCTTGAACAACCCAACCAGCCGAACACAACAACATTGGCTTTACACAACAACCAATGGCATTATTTTGGGAAGAGGATATATTTTAATTCTAAACTAACATCTTCACTTTTTTATTCTCTCTGTGTGTTTATCAGACTCCCAGGGCCTGGGTAGATGAGCGACGGAGGGGCTCTCACAAGCGATCGGCTTCCTGTGGCAGTACAGACCAGCTTAAAGAGGTGAGAGAACTTATAATATTATAATATTCACACAATATTAAATAATATTAATATTCTACAATAATAAATAATATTCACACAAACAAGGTTTCTTTGGAGTAGTTGTGTTATGTTTAATCTAATGTAAACAAACAAAATGAACAAATATACAAATAAACAAAATAAATGTAAATAAACAAAAAATGTGTATCTCTGTATTAGTGTGTCACAGTACAGCGGTATTGACAATAACTGTGATACTAACAACCATAATTTTTGATACAGTGTTAATGAAACACTTGATAATATTGTGACTAATTCAGCACCAGTATCTGGTTAGTAACTGGTATTGCACCCATTTAACATTTTGCCTTGAACAATGGCTACATGGTTTCCCTGCCTTCCTACACTTGTATGTTACATGTGCACGTAAACATGTAAACGCATTAGCCAAAATACTTAATTAATATGCTGCTGTTTTACATTATTATTGTGACATCTTTAGATTGCAAAACTGCGACAGCAGCTCCAGCGTAGCAAACGCAGCAGCCGCCATCGCCGCGAGAAAGACCGCAAGTCACCCTTTAATGGAAATCATGCCATCATCCAATCACAGGTAGCCATCATTGCACCCCAGAAGCCACCGTCCAATCAGAAGGCTGTTTGTGCTTATGTGGATGTAGCTTGGAGCTCATGTACAAGTATTGTATTAAATCTCAAAGTCACTGGTTTGTGTTTATTGAACATTTCCTGTCGGAATTTCTAGATTTCTAGCAATGAAGCAGCTGTAGGGGTTTGTGTTTGTGTGGGCTGTCTGCATTTGGAAGTTGTTTTAACGGAATTACAGGATGTGGTTTTCCCTAAAGGGAAAGGATTGGGTATTTTAAGGGATAAACATGTATTGGTATTGTGTGTGGTGTTCCTGTAGCTGAGCTGGGAGAGCAGTGAGTTAGCAGCACAAAGGTTGTGGGTTTAATTCCCAAAATGTGTAATTTGTATATACTGTAAGTTGCTTTGGATAAGAGCATCTGCCACATCACACACACACACACGTAATTATACATGCAAATGTTCACTTATTTCCACTTTGTAATTTTCCTATTTTGATGGTTTCTCAGTCTCAGATGCCCAAAACCATCCTCATCCCAATTCCCATATCCAAATCCACACCTCCCAGATTCCGCAACAGCATTGAAGGCCTCAACCAGGAGATTGAACGCATCATCATACGGGACACGGTGGAACGTGATGAGATCATAATAGTACATTTTTCTTATCAAGCTCACATATATATCCCATTTCAAATTCTTTTAATGGTGTATCACAGTGTGTTAGAGAATTAAGGATTTGTCATTAATAGCGTGTGTGTGTGTCGTAGCCACAGGATGTTCCCGACGGGCACCGCGCCCCCCCTCCTCTCCCCCAGCGCAGCAGCAGCACCCGCAGCATCGACACGCAGACGCCCTCGAACGGCGGGTTCACCAGTAACCGTAGCAACAACAGCAGCCGGGCTGACTCCGTCTCGCCCTCGTACCTCAGCATCCTCAATGACACAGTTGGAAACAGTCCACTCCTGAATGAAGACGCGCTCAACGAGAGGAAAGAGAGCAAAGGTGAGACACACACATATCACACAAATACAATCAAATTATTCATTCAGTTTTAACTCCACCCACTTCCTTCCTTCAGATTTCGGCCCTTGGTCCCCTCTTCCCAAATACGCTTCATCTCCAAAGCCCAACAACAGCTACATGTTCAAGCGAGAGCCTCCTGAGGGCTGCGAGAGAGTTAAAGTCTTTGAAGAAAACCAGTGAGTTTGATTTTCTACAATAAAAAACATACACAGTGCAATTGAAAGGTTGATTTAAATATTTTACAGAAAGGAGATACTTAATTCATTGAACTATTTTATTTTATATTTATTTTTATACAGATGATCTTATATTATATTTAAACTGTTACATTTATAAATAGTTTATGTACCAGTTTAAGTGATTTTCTTGGTCTAGCAGTCAGTCAATAAAAAGCATTAAACCCCATATAAGACAAATATAACACAAATACTTTTCCATGAAACCTCAAATGAGTGTGAGTCTAAAACTCACCAAACTGTTCTCTCCTCCGCTCCAGGCCACGCCCCCTCCAGGATATCCCTCCCTATCTTTGTCCCGACAGGAACAAGGTGAACTTCATTCCCAAAAGCGGCTCTGCGTTCTGCCTGGTGAGCATCCTGAAGCCCCTGCGGCCCACCCAGGAGCTGAACTTCCGTAGCGGGGTGGGATACCACAGCATCTCCCCCTCCTTGGTGCCTCTGGGTGGGGTCGGGAGTCTGTCCCCCTCCATGGCTCCCGTACTTTCCCGTGGACGCCAGTCGCCATGTCTCCCGCGACACCTGGAGGAACCTGAGGGTTAAAGCCTTGGGGGCTTTGATCTCTGGATGCAGGACCCCCAGTGTTGAGCACAGATGACTTTATTCCCACACTCATGTATTGTTTGATAAGAGACAGAAGTTTATTAGGATTTAAATTGAAAACATGCAGTAATCCAAACTATCCAAACAAGTTTTGGATAGTTTGGGATAGTAAGAAACATTAAAGGATGTTATTAAGACTGTGTATATTGCCAAACAAATGTTAGCATTGCACTCCTTTTTACTTTCTCAACAATTTCTTGCGTTTTACCATAAAGCCTTTTGGATTTATTATGTACAGACGCATCTTTGACCCTAAATGTAGTTGGATTTGGTGGTTAATAGATTTTTGGAGGTATAAACAGGCGTATTGTAGCAAATTTGGGAAGGACTAACAAATGTGCCTGAATCCTACGTCCAATTTGCTTAATGTCCTTTTCTATAACAGTCTGATTCATGGCTGTGTTTGTTTTTTGCCCCTAAATGTACAAATCCCTCCCCTATGTAAATCTATATGTGCTTTAATGTGATTTGCTGATGAGACAAAACATTCTGAAGATACATCAACAAACTGGCAAACACTGAGATCATAATATTGGACTTGAACAACAACACAATATCTAAAGATTTTTGGTTCTGCTTAAAAGTCTTAATACAGTCTTTTAAACAGAACAAATAGAAGTTTTGGATTATATACGAGAAATAAAATGAATGGCAGCAACTGTAAAACTGAAAGGGTGGAAATAATGTAAAAAGAGGGGGGCATGACTTTAGCTAATAGTGAACAGAAAATGTGTCGATTTGAACTGTAGCATTTTTATACTGTAAAATAATTTTTCATACAGTTAAACTTTTTTCTCCATATAAACACAATTAGTTGAAACAAGAAGAAAAACAGGCAATCCTAGTTTAATGTACGAAATTGCCTTAAACCGCGATAGATGGTTAAAATTATTTGTTGGAAGAAAGGTATTAATTTAGTTTTAGTTAGTATATCTTAGCATCTGAACTTTCAAGCTAGTTATTCACGAGTGTCATAAATCTTTTGGCATATAGAAATTGATGCAGTTGTATAGAAGAGCAGCAACTTATGAGAATAACAGTATTTACAGAAATGTCACATTTATTTCCTCTCAGATGGAGGATTAAAGCACTGTTGATGCAGACTCCCCCCTTCCAGTTTTCTTCAATGAAATTGTACATTTGAGCAAAACAAAACAGTTGCATAAAATAAACAGATGAAAGCAGCTGTAAATGATGGGTGTACATTCTTTCTTGAAGCAATACAACAGATTTTCAGATCAATGAAAGCTGATTTATGAGGTCAGAAACTTTCTTTTTATAAACCCAGATCTCCCAGATTCTCCTTCCTCCTCTTTCACCTCCTCCTGAGTGTGTAAAACATCTGACAGCAGGAAAAGAAGATTCATAAGTTTTATAACTACTTTCACAAATCATCAGTTATATAATCCACATAAATGCAGGGATCATTTTAACTGTTTAAGTTGCAGTAAGTTTAGCAAAAGTGGGACTTGTTAATGTTAAAATATCCTAAGCAGATTTAAGATTGATCTCACAGCAAGAACGAGCCTTTAGTTAGTGCCCAGGTAAGCATTTATACCATTTTTAGTTTTAGATATCTGTTTAATTCGTGTTTTTTCTCATGTGAGGCGCTTAAAATGCACTGAACGGCAGGGGGCGCCCATGACCCCGTCGGGTTCAGGGATGGGGCGAGGAAAGGGGGTTATTGTTATTGGCTAAAACAAAACAAACAAAAAAACAGGAAAACATTATTCAGATGAAATGCAAAAACTTTCACAACTAGCCCATTAGATCAAAGTCACCGGCGACATTTCAAGCTCAATAAAAGAAACGTTTCATGCAGACGATTGTTAAGAGACTCGATGCATCACAAAATCACTTGATGAATAAACACAGGAGAATATGTCTCTGTATAAAATATATCTGTTAGTGTTTATTTGTTGAGTTTAAAACATTAAAAGTGTTGTTTGTATATTTTGATGGTTTGTTATTAGGGCATCGCATTTCCTTACCCGCTGACGTCACCTGAGCAGCGC
>JBAJNP010012722.1:0-13011 GCA_036877545.1 Yasuhikotakia modesta | reverse complement strand
GTGCGATTTGTGAGGTGAGATGTTTATGAATATATAACGTGAGAAAATATTTAGAGAACATTAGCCAACATGCAGGGAATGTTTCCTGTTACCTGGGCCGCTACCATCGCGTAGCTTTTGACAACGTAAACATCACCGTCTGTGTAAACTGATAACAAACATAACATCTGCGGATCAGTGCGTGTCTGTACAGCCACAAACCTTCAGATACAAAAGATAGTTTCTACATATTTCTGTCATTGTGTAACTCTGCCCTGAAACTTCCTGTTAAACACAAAGACAGACGCTGTTGTTGTGTAGCTGATGTTTTTAATCTGTCTCTCGTGGTCCGTAGACTTCCACTCTTTCTTCATAAACTGATAAACTTGTTGCACAAACGTCTTGCAGAACCTCCTTCATCGCGTCGGTCTCTCAGGAAACAGGGACTACATGCAGGTACACGGATTTACTGAAGGACGTCCAAACAAACAAATGATCTGTCAGAGATCTGAAACGATTAACCTTTAAACTCACAAATCTCATCAAACGCTCCTTGTGTGCAAGAGACCAAACGCTTGCTGGAAAACGTTCTCTAAATGTTTTCTCAAAGTTATTAATAAACATTCTTGCATTAACATTATACAATATTATACAACAATATAATATGTTCTTTAAAATGTCATTCTTAAGTTGTTCATGCAATGTTTTAAAAACATCACAACATTTTCTCAATATTTGCTCCTATAACGGCCAGCTAACAATTTTCTGTGCTGTATGGAACGAGACTAAATGAGACAGAGCGAGACCTGCAGTGAGACAGCCACAAAGAATGCGACCGCATCAGGGCGGAATCACTGCATCTGCAAAAATGAGGTCAACGACTCTTTGCATGTTTCTAATTTTCTCAAAAATGACCCAGTGTGTCCAAGAATCTCTCCACCAACCGCTGACTAACACATCTGGAGCGCACAGAGCCAAAACTCACTCCGGATCGTCCCGTTTAGCTTGGCTTGGAAGATTTGCCACAATCCCGCCAAACCCCCAAAACAAACAGCAGAATTAACCCATAATCCCTCAGTACAGAGACCAACATGTGCGGACACATCATTACACTCGGCAGCAGTGAACACACACAGTTTGGAACGGAGTTCCTGCGCCGTCCAATGAAAAGAGGGAGAGATGTCATAAAATCACTCATTTCAGGCGAGAGACGCTATCAGACCACTGACATCAGACCACTGACATCAGACCACTGACTAATGGGAATCAGGGCTGGCAGAAACTGATAACAGCCTGTGACAGCTCAGATTCGAGGCAAGATGGCACCCGGTTAACTCTCGCCCCATAATCTCAAATTTACCGGTCGGTGTCTGAGCCTCAAACGCTCCCAGTCGGCCGCTGCCGCTGTCAGGGAGATTTCAGGAGCTTATCACGGACAAATCTGACATCTCTTTGTTTATTTCAGGTGTGCTCATTAAATACCCCCATCAGGTTCCCCCTGCCCCCCGTATCTGAGACCATTAGCATCACAATCAGAACACATTTAACCCTTTAACGCCCGACATGTTCTGGGATCTGAGGGGAATTTGTGCAACGCTGAGAAAAATGAAATGACTCTGATTTATATCAGAACAAACATGAGGCAAATAAAGGTGATTGTGTTTCATAATGATTTGAGTCTCTTGTCAGGTTTAACATACAAACCGGAGCCTCATTATTAGAAGATCAGATACTATAACATTTATTTCACACAACGTCTCGTTTCACTGCCCAGACGTTTTGAGAGTTTTGTCAGCAGGCATGTTTTGTGTCCTGTTTTATGTAAAGTGCCATAATCTCCCTTTTTCCCTGTCGCAGTCGGACTGCACCGTACCAAACCACACTGGCAGCTATTCTCTCGCTGAATAAATGGCACTGAAAGGGTTTTTTTGGAGCGAACAGACGCCGTGTCTGTCAGAGAGACAATCTCTCCCTTCCTTTGTCCTCAGCGCTGTGTGGATAATGAATTCTGTCCAGGCTTAATTTAATCATTGCTTATGTCCCATATTTGTGCTCCACAAACTCAACAAACTCCGGCCACCCGCAGAAGTCAACAAAAACTATTTAAAGAAGAAAACTTTATATCTGGTGCATTTCTGCTTTTAAAGCAATTGTTCTTGTTCTAAAGATATTTCAGTTAAACGAGTCAATTATCTGAATAAATCTTAAATTATTCACATTTAAAGATGTTTAGATCTTTTAAAAAGAAATAAACTGTGTAATGTATTCATGACTGTCTGTTTGGCTTCCTGCACAAAAATATTCAGACACTAGTTTTGTCTCTCTCTCTCTCTCACACACACACACACACACACACACACACACACACTCACACTCACACACACACACACACACACTCACACACACACACACACACACACACACACACACACACAAACACACACTCACACACACTCACACTCACACACACACACACACACACACACACAAACACACACAGTAATTACACCATTTCGCTGTTAATGACTGGATTAAATGTGAATTCACTCTTGTGATTTGGTCACATGATCACACCCAACACACACACACACACACACACACACACCCCATTACTGCGCTGGTGCTGTTCATTAGAGGGGAGAGACAGACTCGTCTGCAGCATTAAGACAGGTGGGCCGATACCAGAGGCAGAATCATGGTGCAAGTGGCTGCAGACAGCTGATGCACAGATAATGACCCAAGTCTGTGTCAATCTCTCTCTCTCTCTCTCTCTCTCTCTCTCTCTCTCTCTCTGTGGGTTTGGGCGATCAGCTCATTTGTTTGGCTGCAGGAAGGTAAAATCTTGGTTTTCTACAATCCTGTCCCCCACTACTCCCACTAGTACTGAAGTAATACTAGTCCACACCTAAAACCAACCCACCCGCTGTTATGTTAACCAACACACACACACACACACACACACACACACACACACACACCAAAGAGCATGTCAGATGGCAGAGAAAGAGATAGAGAGAGAGAGATAGAGAGAGAGAGAGAGAGAGAGAGGGAGAGAGAGAGGGAGAGACAGAGAGAGGTGACATATGTTTAACTGACTCTATGCAGTGTTGCCCAGTGTGAAGCGTTTACGACTCTGTGTGCAGAGACACAGCAGATTTTACAGCATCAGTGTGTGTGTGTGTGTGTGTGTGTGTGTGTTGTTGGGTTGCGGTTGCGTGACCGCGGCACAGGAAGTGACAGTCCCAACACACGATTTTGCTTCTGGAAAAAAAACATTTTATATTTTGCTACGACACACAATTCATCTTTTCAGAGCCTTGAAACATCTTTTAAAAAACCTTTAGAAATATCTTCAGTATGATTTGAATAGCTGCTTTAAATGAACAGGTTTAGCAAACACCTACACTGGTGCACCGAGAGCAGCACTGTTAATATATAAACAACTTTATCACCATGTGAACTAGTATCTGAGAAAAGAAGAGATTATCTGTTGTTAACTGACCGGCTTCAGCAAACCACTTCAGCTACTGGTGTGAATCTGCATTCAGTGTGAAACATAAACATGTTTTAATCTGGTTTTCTCTTCCCCAAAGGGGGGTCCGCATCAGCCCAGATACCCCTGAGGTTCACCGCTGAGGTGCAATAGGGGCTGTTGAGAATGGAAATTCAGTTACAGCTTGTCTTATCAGCCTGTTGAACAGGTGTGAAAACACACACACACCACAAAGCTGTACAAACAACTCAATATAGGCTGTTTCCATTCACAGTCATTTACACTCAATATAACGCTGGGTCCTGTTTACAGGACACACACACACAGCTGTGTTTCAATGTATTATTAAGGTCATTCCATAGATTTCCACTGATTTCACATCAAGCAAATGATATTTTTGTCCCGTACAGCTACACTTTAGCCCACCAGTCAGAAAAACGAAAGACTTTCAGAGTAAAACTGAATTTGGTGTTTTGATCGCTACGCATCTCTTGATATTCGGTCCGTCACGTACAGTGACCTCAGCAGACAAACACAGAGTGAGAACGTTTGACATTTACAGAAACCTGCAAACACAGAGTTAAAACCAGACGGGCGTTTATTTCAGTATGTCAGCGAGTGTTCAGAGGTGACAAAACAAACTCCGGACGCATCCATGTCTCTGATCCGTCTTGTTTGTGTCCATCTCACAGTTTTCTGTCGACTGGAGTTTGGACGTGTGCGTCTGTTCAGCCATAAAAGTTGAATCGGTTTAATCTCCTAAAAAAACGACAGGCACAAAATGCGCCTCACATCTTAATGCTAAGATGTCTGGTTGCTGAGGTGTTGCTAGCAACATGTTGCTATGTGGTTGCTAGGGTGCTAGCGGCTGCTTGCAAAGTGACTCAGTAAGTTGATTTTTATGTTTTATTCTGAAAGTCTCATCCCATCAGAATGTCTAATGCAGAACACAAACTTAAGTTTTAAAGTGAAGCTTACATGACTGAGCTGAAGGGCTGCGGGTCTGTGGGGGTCCGTAGGGGTCCGTAGGGGTCCGGGGTTAAAGGTCAACTAAAGGGCATCTCCTTCTGCAGGGAAAATGACCTCAAACATCATGAATGAACTCTGAGGAACACAGACCGAGTTTCGACGCCCAGGGCAAAGACACACACATGCACTGAGAAGATACTGAGTCACCGGTGAGTCTATGAAAACATCTGCATGATGAACTAATGTCTCTCTCTCTCTTTCTCTCTCACTCACACACACACGCAACAGTAAAACACTTCACGTCCTTTTGAATTTATTTTTCTATTTATTTTTTAGGGGGAAAATATATAATTCAATAAATACTGTCAACATCAACAAAACAACAGACAGAAATTAACACACAGAAAACAAAAACACACGTCTTACATTAAGAACCAGTTTTTTTTATCAGCACACATTTCTCAACATTTACACACACAAAAATTGTTTAATACTGTCTATGCCAAACAAATTTTGTGAAACAGTCAAGAAACGAACCCAAAACGACACAGATATAAAAAATGTAAGCTTTTCGTTTGTTTGGTGAAGTTGAAATGAAAAGTGCAACTACAAACATGCAGCGAATGCGACTCTGAAACGTGTTTCAAGAATCTCACGGTTATATGTATGTTTGTGTATGTAAACGCTACGATGTTTTGCTACAGCTCTGCAGGACGATGACACACACACACACACACACGTTAGTTTTTTGTAAACACTCGTTTTTCGAGTCTCTGTGTGTTTGGGAGCAGAAAGTTTATAAACTGCATAGCTGAGCAGAGAGAGTTTTTCTGATACACTTTCTCTGAAGTTTCTTTTGTGTTTGGACTGAGAAGAAAAACTTCTGGAATCTAATATGGAGTCTGAGGAGGCCTAAGGAAATGACAGAAAAAGGCACAAATTGAAAAGCTAATTTTGAGTGTTAACAGCAACGGTTGGTTAGTCTTGAGCAAAAGCCAGTAAATGAACTGAATTTGCTGCGTGTTCTTAGGAGGGACGGGTCACAATCGCTGACTAGCTAGACTCACTGAATAACTAGCTGATCCAGTTTTACTCTAAAGTATTTTCTTTATAGTTTAATGAGCTTTAATCTGCCCTGCAGTCGTTCCACCGGTTTTCAGTATCAGTCGACTCCCAGACAACATTATCTGATCAAACCTCACAGAACCGCTAAAATCTCACACTGATCCACCAAAAACACCTTCAATGCGCCACACGGTCCAACACACCCATTAAACGCTTCTTTCAGATCTTTGGTTCTTCATTTCCTGAACCCTGGCACAGAGTTTTTGAGGAGCACATATCACCAGTTCAGCTACACCAGCGGCATATCCATGGAGACGGTTTTAGCTGAGCTTAGCATAAAAACGAAAGCCACACACACACACACACACACACACACACACAACAGACCATAATTGAACAGCATTGAAAAGCTGGTTTCAGTTCCTCGTTTCTCCACGTAAACGGAAATAAACGTTTTCTACATTTTGAAACCTTCTCCTTCAGCGTTCTGCTTTCCTGCTCCATACGGCAACTGAAACCGTCGGATGTGCGCGTTTCTCAAGGAGTGTTTTAAAAATAGCGTTGCGCTAGCGCTCAGCGGAAACCTGGATTCAACGGTTACGCGATTCAACTTCCTCCAGTCCTTCCTGCGGGGGAAATCCGGTGGGCTATTAAAAGAGACCCCTCAGGGGCCGGAAGGGAAGGACTCCCATTGGCCGAGAGGGTGGTGACATCCTCCTGTTGATTGGATAGGTTAAGGAGGGGTGTGGCCAAACCGTGATTCTGCAAACCCCAAAACTGGAGACAATGTCCTGGGCTTTTTCTCTCCACCTCTGTTTTGTGTTTGGAGGCCAAAAATCTCTGGTGCTTTCGCGTACCACCCTCACCGTATCCCAGAATGCATCTGCCCCCCCCTTGCGCTCGCGTTACATGACCGTGCAGCTCTTGGCTTTTTCTTTGCGCAGGTCTGTCGCCACGGCAGCGAGGTCCGGTCGGGTGGGCATGTGCGAGATGCGTTTGGTGGATCGTGCTGATTTGTTGCGCTTGATGTGTTTGTTGTTCTTGTTTACGCACGCCAGCGTCGCCACGTGGAAAATGTCCCTCACGCTGTTCTCGGACTGAACCGCCGAGCATTCGATGTACGGCGCCGATATCTGCTTGGCCATAGCTGAACCCTGAGAGAGAGAGAAAGACTTTAATAAGAATCAAATCAAATCTGACAACAATTAACCGTCAGCAAGAGACTCAACATCTAAGGGCTCAGATAACTAGCTGTGATTCTGTGGGATGAAGATGTCGCTCATCGCTAATGAACTTTTTAACCCACAGACGCTTTTCCTATAAACTCGGATTAAATTCAAATGGCAGCGGCGCTGAAACCACTTTGATGATAAACGTAATTAGCATTAGAGTAATTAGATGACAGCAAATAAAGATTAAAACAGTTTAACTCGAGTTTAATGACGTTCCTACAAAACCGCTCAGTTAGTTTATCCAATAAAATCTGCTCACCTGATCGTACGACACGGGCGTCTGTCTGTGATTGGACAGCTCCACTAAAGTCGTGAGGTCCGTTCTCAGGTCCGACTTACATCCCACCAGCAGCATTTTTGTGTTGGGACAAAATTCCTGGATCTCACCTTTCCACTGCAAGACAAAGGGAGCAAACAAACATGGAGAAATGAAACCAACCTTGTTTTGACACAACAATCGTTTCCTGTTTACATTCTCAGCGAATCTCAACTTCCTGCCAGAATAAAGTGTGTTTGTGTGAATCCCATAATCTTTCAGGTGATCTGCATTCCTTACTGAACAAAGCAGCTTCTGTGCTGCCTGGCATTAAACCGTAGGATTTAATTTCTGCTTGTGCAGATTAATGGCGGGTCGGTGCAGCCGACAGGATCCGGGCGGGTGGGCTACACTCAGGCGATTGTTCGCATGGGAACACGGACACCCGACATTCCCTCGTTCCCATGATCCGTTGTGCTCACCTCTGGCTATCGTGGGACCTGGAAACACTATCTCTATCCGAGCTGGGATTTGTAACTCAGTCTAATCTGGTTTCAAATGGTCTCTCCCAGATCTTCTGCCCATAACCGTGTGAAGATAACTCAGATTTTATGCATAATAATACAGAACTAGGAGGGGCCGTCTTTAACCCAGACACCTGACCCCCGAATGAAAACTTAGACGCCGGGAAACAAGCCCACCGAACAAAGAACAACTTCACTGGGATAAAAGAGCAAATGGGCAGATCACAAAAGACAGAAAACGACTTTTCTCTGAATCATGTTAAAGGCATCTTAAAGGCCAGATAGTCAAGAACCAGTGAGGCCAGTCTATCATCCTCACAGCCCAAAACTCCCATGATTCAATGCACCTCACCCAAGCATGCACAGGTTAAACATATATACATATAGGCTGTATGTCTTATTGGGGGTTAATGTGGTTTAAACAGAAGAGAAATCTGACCTTTTTTAAAACGCTGTCCAGAGTTTCCGGTCGGCTGATGTCGAAGCAAACGATGACAGCATCAGAGTCAGGGTACGACAGAGGCCGGACGTTGTCATAATACGGAGAGCCTGCAAAACAGACACGGACCGGTTAGGAGAGACTTTCCATGTTAAAATGATTTTTAAAAAAGCCAGGATAGCGAGTCTAAAGTGTCATTTGATTAAAAAAAGTCATTTGTTTATTTTCTTAACTATAAAACCAAAAACTTGATGAAATTTCAGAATTTGATGATTGCATAATTCTGATGATTAATAAAGTTGAATTAAAACCTAACCTATTTAAAAGCAACAAACATGAGCAATGACAAATTCCTTCACAAACAATAGCAGTTATTTCCACACGCAGCGACTCCTCCCTCAATCTCTGGAGAATTGATGTATTTACAACAATCCTGTATTTACACAGTCACTGTAACTCAAGAACAGAACGTGACACTCACAGGATAAACAAGTTTATAACCTGCCAGATTCCAGGACAGGGCTGGTGTTTACAGAGAGAGAGAGAGAGAGACATCATTCACAGCACCAGATGTTAAGTGGTAAAATGTTTAGTTAAAAACTCCAGACTTTGACAGAACATGTTCTGAACATACAGTCCAGTCCAAAACAAAGCGTAACAATAACTCAACGTTCAGGTTCTCAGATTCTTCTCTAAAAGCTTCTTTTTTAAAATGTTACAGAATTAAAATGTTTGAATAACGTTCTTCTTACAACCAGACACCATAGCTGTGACAACACTAACACACACTAAATTCAATAAACCACACAGAGTGTGTGAGTGTGTGTGTGTGAGTGTGTGTGTGTGTGTGAGCAGCTGATAGATTCACGGGTGTTAAAATTCCTTCTGTAAGCATGTGGTGGTCACACACACGCACACACACGCACACACACACACACACACGCACGCACACACACGCACGCACACACACGCACGCACACGCACACGCACACGCACACACACTGTGTGTGGAAATCAGAGACAGACACAGCTCTTAAACTCCAACACAACGTTCAAACGACACTCTAAAAACCTTCCAGATGAATGAATATTACTTTAAAACAGACACATAATTACAACCTTTAAATGTTTCAAAAGAAACTAAATCTTCCCAATCAAACGTCATGGGTCTGTACTGAACGCATTTCCTCTCCAACTAACAAGGTATGAAATGGAGAAAATGAGTCTGTTTCATTTTCCCGGCGGTCCGTCACACAATAGCAGCTTTGTGGAGGAACCGCAGACCTTTCCATGGAGGAATCTGAGGCATGCGGCCCGAATCGCAGAGCTCAGAAATTTGATCCGGGCTAGAAACTCCAGCGGCTTTCAGGAACGTTTGAGTGTTGAGAGTCCCTTCCGGCAGGGATCCGATCAACAGACCCCAGGAAGTTTTGTTTCCCGGGATCATCTGATAATGAGGGTCTTTAATGCTGATAACAGTCAAAGGTGGGATTAGGGCGTTTAAATAACAAAGAGATCTTAAAATAACAACTTCTGACTGCACAGGAAGACTGAAAAGAGTAACGTTGAAAAAACATTATACAACGTATGTACAATAACTTATTCCAAATAATTCCAAACTTTGAAACAGTTTTAAAAACAACACAATCAAAATGGACTATTTCTTATAAACGTCACAGTTTGTGATTTATTAGCGAGTCCAATCGCCAACAAAGTCACCAGAACTAGCCAATCAAAAAATGGATTAAAATTAAACAGTTTAATTATACAAAACTTAATGCTTATTGTACAACTAACACATCACAAAATTTATCCCACAGCAAAGTGTGTGTGAGTGTGTGTGTGTGAGTGTGTGTGTGTGTGTGTAAGTGTGTGTGTGTGTGTGTGTGTGTGTGTAAGTGTGTGTGTGTGTGTGTAAGTGAGTGTGTGTGTCTGTGTGAGTGTGTGATTGATTATGTGTGACTGTTGAACAGGGAACCAGTTCTTCGAATTTGCAGGAGGTTTCTGGTCAATAAATGATCTGGAAAGCTTTGAGGGGGGGGTCACACACACACACACACACACACACACCACTGAGAAGATCAGAGTGTACGAGGTCTCATGAGGTGTTTCGGACACAGAGCTTCCTGTATCTCACGTAACACAAAACACACACTGGAGTTTCAGATATAAGAGACTTTACTAACCCCACGAGTCGATACCCCCACAAACCCCTCATGTATTTATCAGGACTTCAGCTAGTGGATGCATGGATGCTGAAATCACCGTCAAATATCACAACAGACACAGATTAAATCACCGTCAAATATCACAACAGACACAGAAGTTCTGCGCTGAATAATGTGAGATTTGAGTTCAACTAAACATTGAAAGAAGGTATAAACACACAAAAATAGAGCTTAGCTGTATTGTTTTGTTGTTTTGTGTCTGAGAAACTAAAGATTTTGTGCTTGTAACGCGTGAACCGTTACGTTACAGAACCGGTGACGGATGGGTGAGTGATTTTAGCAGATGAAGGGCAGCTGTGGTCATCACTCAACAGCTGATTGGCTGACCGTGACGTGAGCAGCCAGCTGATTGGCTGACGGGTCAGCAGCTGTTACAAAGGTGAACAAAAAACAGCTAGTAAACTACAACCCCCCCCCATTCATCTGCTAATCAAAAACTAACGTTCCCTCAACGTTTTAAATGACGATCAAAATGCTCCTATAGTAACATTAGCAGAACAGTACACATCATATTATAGAACAACATTTAAGTAGTTTAAAAGCATCACAAACATTAAATGTTACAGAATTAAATGTTTGAGCGCCTCAAAAACAAATGTTATTAAAACTTCAAAAGCAACGTTTGCAACGTTTTTGTTACTGGAAACGTTTAGGAAAAGTTTTTACAACCCAAAGTTGTTAGCAGGGATTTTTCAGGTATGTCTGGAATTCTGCCGTAATCCTGGTTTTAGACATTAAAGAGGAAAAACACAAACTTGAGATGTTGGAGATGTTGTTAAACTCACAGCATGATAACAACAGACCGACACATTCAACTACCTACAGGTCCAAACACAACAACACAATCTTTATCCTGGACCACAAACCCAACAGAACCGCCACACCAGACGCGATCATCTCGGACTGAATTTCTGTTCCAGAACGAAGAGACCATTTCAGGCTGTAAAAGCGTTTCCATTATGTTATTTTAAGCTTACAAATGTAGACGTTGTATATTCGCTATGTCTTGTTTATTAAACGTTCTTAATACCGTAACCACAGAGTCATGCTGCTAAACCGAGTCTCCTGAGGTCACCGGCGTGATGTGATGAAGACCACAACATATGTCAGTCACGAGTCAGGCTTGTTTTCTCAGGGGGGTGTTTTTGGTGGTCTCTGTACAGACAAACTACAAGAGTTTCTTAATCTCAATATGCACTTAAAATGTCACAGAACTCCAGATTTAGGACCACACACAGCTCCACAACACCACACTACCCCAGCTGGGAATACATTTAAACCAGATAACAGCTAAACTCCACAGAATCCGTCTGAACGCTCGCCTGAAGTTCTGATGGGTTCTGTATGATCTGAGCTCTGGAAACAGACCAACACCCGACATTCAACAAAAAACACACACTCTCTCTCATTTGCCTCGTGTTTGATTTCGTTTAACGTACAAAAGACTAAAAAAATCAGCTGTGGTAACCGTTCTGCTTTCATTTGTTTATTCAAAACATTATTTGTCCTGGAATTCCTCAAAGGTGAGGTGTGCGGGAATCATTTTCCACAGGAGGGTGGAGTGTGTGGAGTGTGTGTGTGTGTGTGTATTGGCAGGCAACTGAACTGCCTCAACTACTGAAAAGAAAAACGTTCGACCGCTCGGAATGAGAAAGAGAAGCTATTAAACAAACCCAGATTTGCCCCCGGGGGCTAACGTAAGCCCACCACCATTATCATGCAAAACACACTGAAACATTTAGTGCTAGCGTGCAGAAAACACACTATATACTTACTACAGTATCTGAGAATTCTGTAGTGTATACAGTACATGTTTATATATAAAGTACATATATAATACTATATACAGTGTGCCTCATTTCATTCATTCTTTAGCATATTATAAACATTTAATCACTATAAACCTGTTATATCTGTTCTGTATCAATCTATAATGCGTATTATTGCCGTTTCAATAGCTCCCCGGTGGACAAACCGTGTCGTGTCCAAAACGCACACCAGCCCTGTGGCTGTAAATAATTCTCATCAGGTCTGTTCTGGCACATATCAGGACATTCCCAAAGCGTTTCCCTCATGTAACGCAATGCAGGTCAAACATAAAGGGTTTAGGGTGTGAGACTCACCCGACGTGTCCCACAAGCTGAGCTCTATCCGCTGTTTGTCGATTTCAAAACTTGCGGTGTAATTTTCAAACACGGTTGGTGCGTAATTCTGCAATGAGCAAAGAGGCAAGTAAGGTCACATACAAACCCAAACAAAACTGATCTGGGGACAGAAATGAACGCACACAACTAAAGAGATGCTTAAAGGGTATTTTAGCGCAGCGCCGCAGCCGTGCGCATCAGTGCGCATCAGTGCGCCTTTGCGCGCGTCTCACCTCCGGGAAACAGTCCTTGGCGAAAACGTGGAGCAGCGCGGTTTTCCCACACTGGCTGTCCCCCACCACCACGATCTTACACTTCACGCTCTGACTCGGATCCATTCCGGGCTGAGGGGACGGTTTCTGGACGGGTACGCGCTCCTTCATTGATCGTCTTTACGCGCAAGTCCGAGGAGGCGCGCGGTGGATAAGACGCACAAAACGCGCAGATCTGGAATAGGTGTGAATTCGGTCTCTGCGTGTCCTGGTGTCTCTCTCTCTATCTCTCTCTCTCTCTCTCTCTCTCTCTCTCTCCGTGTCCTGGTGCGATTCACACTCACGGCTCCAATTCCAGCCTTCACACTTACTGGACATGTGCTTTGCTTTATATGCGGCTGTAAACCAATGGCTGCCCTTCTGGCGTTTAGAGAGCCGCCCTTTCCATCTGCAGAGAGAGAGAGAGAGAG
>JBAJNP010012721.1:0-13013 GCA_036877545.1 Yasuhikotakia modesta | reverse complement strand
TGTGTTGAGGAGTGTCGAGCGATGCCTTCACCTCACATGTCAGTGTAAAGCGACAGCCTGGTGCTGGAGGACCTGCTTCACCGTGTCTGCAGGTAGGAGAGATTAATGACCGACGCTTTAGTCTGATGCTGCGTTTAATGCTGCGACGTCAGTGTAAAAGACAGACGTTTGTTTACGGTTGTGTTAATGCTGAATTAGAAACACACACACACACACACACACACACACACACACACACTGATCTGATATTTGCGTTAAACTGACTGACGTTTTCAGTGCAGATGTTATTAAATGTGAACGTCTGTCAGTCACGTTATAATGACATGTCACACATCACATTTATACTGTGTGTGTTATTATTGTCCTGTGACTGATGTTAAGTGTTCATCTCCTGAGTGACAGTGTGTGTTAATGCCTCCAGCAAACTGGAGATTTCTAGAGGTCTAGAAATCTGAATGCTTTCATTTCATCTGTTTAAAGGGACACCCTTTAAATATAAACTGCTAGTTATTATTCAACATAACTAATGCTGCCTGTTTGGGGACAGTTACATGAATGTTCTGTTGGTTATCTTTAGAGAGTTTACATATAAGATGACTTGTCACATTTTAATGTCATGAGGTTTGCAAATCTCTGGAGTCTGATGTCTGATGTCATGTGCAGTCGGTGTTTGTTGAGTGTGCTGTACTGGTTTAAATGTTGCTTTACAGGTGTGTTAGTGAGCGTTAAGCTGCTGAACGGACTGAGGGAGGCGGGACTGGCCGCAGTCATGCTGTGCTGGGGCAATGCCTCGTACGGACAGCTGGGACTGGGTGGGATAGATGAGGAGATTGTGCTGGAGCCGCGCAGGTGTGAGTTTTTCGAGGGCAAGCGTCTGCGAGATGTGGGCTGTGGCAGGCGACACACAGTCTTCCTGCTGGAGGACGGCACAGTGTACACCTGCGGCTGCAATGACCTGGGTCAACTGGGCCATGACAAATCCCGCAAGAAGCCCGGTAGGACCAGAGTTACAGCTGACTCAGACACTTCAGTGGTATTAAAACAACAGTGGTAATTAACTCTAATTTAATCTGTGATGACCTGGTACCGTAAGACTGTAGAATAGTCAGGTTTTAAAACGAATTATTCACTCTATATCATCACTAAAGCTGCAAGCTTGTGTGTTTGAAACAGGCTGAGTTAAGATTCAACTGTTAAAGAATTGCATTTAATGAATCCATTTTGTACAAGTGAATGCTTGTATTTCAGTTATTTTCATTTCCTAAATCCCCAGTTTGTGGAACTGTGTTCTGACTTGAGGAACAGTCTGTTCTTTCAGCACGTTTTCTTGAAAACGATCAACGACATTCATAACATATTTCCACATATTGTACAGAAATACATAGAGTCCAGTCAGAGTGACCCGCAGTGATATTCTGAAGAACCGCAGCTGTCAGATCCTTAGAAGTCACATGACTTCATACCCCATGACTCACGTGTGTCAAATACAGACCATCCACAACAGAAGGTCTTCCAGACTCTAACATTTAAAGTGTAGAGCGTTGAGTTACGCTGCTTAAGAGGTTTACGTATTTTCTCTTCCATTTTGTAATTTTTAAGTGATTTATTGGTGAGACTGTTTCACAAGCAGATAACAGAAGGAACAGACCAGTAAATGCAACAGTAAAGTTAGTTGTGTAGGTAGTAAATGAAATAACTTTACCTTTGTAAAGTAAGATAAAGTTATCATTAGTTGATATGAGTTGTATAGATTATATTATAGATTAACTGATAGTATTAATACTTACTATAAGTATTTTATGTAAAAATCTGTAAAGATCTGATTAAGGTTCTTCTGTGACCCTCTGAAGATCTGATTGTGGTTCTTCTGTGACCCTCTGAAGATCTGATTGTGGTTCTTCTGTGACCCTCTCTAGAGCAGGTCGTGGCTCTGGATGCTCAGAACATTGTAGCTGTGTGCTGTGGTGAATCTCACACTCTTGCGCTGAATGACAAAGGTCAGGTGTTCTCCTGGGGTCTAAACTCAGATGGACAGCTTGGTCTGGCAAACACAGAGGAGTGTGTCCGTGTACCCAGGTGAAAAATCAGCGTCCCTCTAAATGTTGCTAGATGTTTGCTAATCACAGGGGTTTCGTACTTAAAAGTGATTCATAAATAATAAGATTCTGCTGTAATATTCTTTTACTCACCACTGTATGTCTGAACGTTTCTGTCCTCAGAACGGTGAAAAGTTTAGCGGAGGTTCATGTCACCCAGCTGACCTGCGGTTATTGGCATTCTCTTGCGTTATCCAGAGGTGTGTTTCTGACCCGAACGCTCAACGTTTCTGGTCATTATTCGGATGTTTTATAAGGTGTTTTATTGCCTCTTACGCTGTGTGAACTCTTACCTAAGGAGGTCAGATTTTCTCCTGGGGGCAGAATAAATACGGACAGCTTGGGCTTGGGATAAAGGGATCGTGCGTCTCCTCCCCACAAGTCGTTCAGTCGTTGCAGGGCGTCCCGTTCGCTCAGATATCTGCTGGCGGCGCTCACAGCTTTGGACTGACTCTGTCCGGCGCCGTGTTCGGCTGGGGAAGAAACAAGTTTGGCCAGCTGGGTCTTAATGACAACGACGGTAAAGAAACGGCTGGAAAATCCTGTTGTGTTTTGTGTTTAATGGTTTATCTGATGAGATGATGGGTGTTCCTCAGATCGCTGTTTCCCTGCCCTGCTGAAGACTCTCAGGTCTCAGAGGGTGGTTTATATCTGCTGTGGAGAGGACCACACCGCCGCACTGACCAAGGTTTGCTCTCTTTGTGCAGTTTGTTGGGCATTAATAGCATTGATATTCTAGAATTCACTGAGGTTTGCAGATACATAATTGGACAGGCAAACATCTGATTGGAACATTTTATGGTGAAATATTTACATAACTGTATTCATACACAGATTTTTATCAAGGTGTGAAGAGACTTTCAACCAGCATAACAAAACAAAATGTTTCTCAGAAACTGTCAAACACCAGCCCCTGTGAAGTCAGTGATAGTCACTATATTGTGCCTTTATATCCAAACACAATCATTGTGACACACTGTTGTTGCAGGAGGGGGGCGTGTTTACGTTTGGGGCAGGGGGCTACGGGCAGCTGGGACACAACATCACCAACCATGAGGTGAATCCCAGGAAGGTGTTTGAGCTAATGGGAAACGTGGTGACACAGATCGCCTGTGGGAGGTACCTCCTTATTTCATGTTCCAATAAAATTAATACAATTATAAATAAAACTGCTTGTTTTACAATCATAAGGAATATAAATCGCTTTCATTTTTACCTGCACGTAAGGCAGCACACTCTGGCGTTCATCCCTTCATCAGGAAAGATTGACTCGTTTGGTCTGGGTGGTAACGGGCAGCTCGGCACTCGCTCCACCTGTAACAGGATGAGTCCGGCTCCTGTGAAAGGCAGCTGGCGAGCTCACACCGATTCTGTCCCTATGGACGTGGGTGAGTCAACCCACATTTATATAAACATTCCCTGCGTCCAAAATCTCTTCCAAACTGTGCGGTGGTTGGAAATCATCAGGTTTAATGAATCGTAACCTCAAGTAGTTGAGAAATCCACGGATTAGTTGAATGTTTCTGTAAGTTTCATTGAGGTGTTGACTTCAGATTTGACGGGGTCGACGATTTCAGAGGCAGAACAGAGTTTCTGTGTGAAGAGGATATTCGCTGGAGGAGACCAGAGTTTCGCTCACTACGCTTTACCTCAGGTATTCACCGCCGGGGTCAGAGGTCACATCCCTCACTGTGAGAGGCTCTCTGTAGAATGAAGGTTGTGAACGATGTGGTCTAATGATTTACAGTGATGGCAGATCTGTGTGTTTCTGTAGGACGACGGTCCTCCAGTAGACGTGAGAGTGACCCCCCCTGCTGGACAGATCCTCACGCTAACTGAAGACATCATTCAGAAATGGCTGAATCACGGCCAGGGGAGACTCTCAGCTGAAATCACCAAGTACTGCAGTTACATTCTCTGCTTAACTGTTGGATGTGTACAGAAACGTTGCGCCCTCATGATTGGCCAGTTATCATGATGTCATCACATTTACTTAGCTCTTAGTTTTTTTTACTTTCTTTAAAATGTAACACGAGTTTATCTGTTAAAAGCAGGGTTGTTTTTTCATTGTTTGGTTTTAATAGCAGCAGGTTACAGTTACGACCCTGACGGTCTGTTTGTTGTCTGTTTCAGTGAGATTGACCTCGTGTTTTCCTCAGCCAGTTGTCTCAACGGAAGTTTTCTGTCTAGAAGGTGACCTGACTCCTGATGCTAGACTGAAATGAGCTAGAAGTTGTTCAGTGATTTACAGAATGGACTGTTTTAAGTTAAAGTGATAGTTTACTCAGAAATGCTAATTTCACAACTTCCAAACCTGTGTGACTTTTCCTTCTTCTGAGGAACACAAAAGAAGATATTTTGACTTCCAGTGTATCGACGCAAAACCACAGACATTTTTCTAAATATCTTCTTTTGTGTTGAGTAAATGATGCATAAGTTCTCTTTAATGACTCTGTGTGAAGCGTGTGATCTGATCTGAGGTGAGTGTTGTGTGTTGTCAGTAATCCGGGTCATTACAGCACCAGCAGTAAGTGTTCTGGTGTGGATATAAACACAGCCCGCCTGCTCTTCCACAGACTCATCCAGCCCAATTATCCCCACATCTCACAAATCGTGAGTCTTGTTTTATCTCTTATCAGTGAAAGCTCCTCATTATGTGCACAACAGAGGGTTATACATTCTCTATAATGTGATGTTTTGTTGCATATAATGACATGTAATGTCTGTTCTTTAGTGGTACTCTAGCTAGTCTTTGGTCTTTCCTCAGATTGCTGCTAGTTTAGAGAAGAACCTTCTCCCGAGGTTGAGCACTTCACCTCCAGACATCGAGGCTCTGAGACTTTACCTCACGCTGCCGGAATGTCCGCTCCTCGTCAGCCCAAACAACTACACCACCCTCACCCTGCGCTTCGCCAAAGCCGTCGTCAGTCTGAAAGATGCACCGCTCAGAGTTCTCGGTACTTCCTGTCCTCCACCACAGCACCCACAGTTACAGAATAAATATGACTACAAATACATTTTTACTGTTAAAAACAAATTATTTAAAGCTGGAGTCTGTAACTTTTGTCTGTTTGAAACAATTGCAGGTTACTGAAGAGATTTATTATGCAAATCCTCAGTAAATGATTTTGCTTACTTTAACCTGATTGCAGCTTTAAATTTGACCCATTAAATTGAAATCACCAGCATGATGTGTTTACTGTATTTACATGTTCCTGACAGAATGAGTCGCCAACGTACAGAAGTGACATCTTTGTTGTTCTGTAGGGAACTGGTGGTCCAGGTTTGAGCCGGCGGTCTTCCAGAGGCTGGTGGAGCTGTATAAAGAGGTGGTGGTGTATCTTCTGCGCATACAGAAGCTGGGAATCTCTCCCTCAGAGCAGCGGATCTTGACCTGCTTCCTGCACACCTCCCTCAAGTTCCTGGAGATCCTTCACTCTGTGAGGACCACCATCAGTCAACACACTGTTCCAAACACTAGTGAGCTCCCTACTTAGAACAGTAACCAAGTCTGTAAAATCAAACGCTGTAAAATCAAAATCAAAAGTCTGCTGTAACTACAAACGCTGCGTCATCTACAGAACCTGAATATAGAAGTTGAATCGTCTTTGCCGGAGCTCCCTTAGTAGACAGCAAGGGTGCTTACAAGGGTTTGGAACAGAGCCATTGTAAGTGACTGGTACACAAGTATAGTAATAGCATGTGGTGTTGTGTGTCTCAGGTGAACGAGCGCGCCGGTCAGATCATCCAGTATGATAAGTTTTATATACATGAGCTGGACGAGTTGATTGACATCAGAAATGATTACGTCACCTGGATCCAGCAGCACATGTTCTCTGGGGTGAGTCTGGTTCTGATCTCACACACATCTGCACAGAATCCAGCAGAACCTCAGCAGTGAGATGTTGTGAGAGGGTCAGTAGATCTTCTGTTTCTAACAGGGCATGGACTCTCAGGTCACCATGTGTAAATACCCGTTTGTGTTTGATGCTCCTGCCAAGACGACGC
Source organism: Yasuhikotakia modesta (assembly GCA_036877545.1). Classification (NCBI taxonomy): domain Eukaryota; kingdom Metazoa; phylum Chordata; class Actinopteri; order Cypriniformes; family Botiidae; genus Yasuhikotakia; species Yasuhikotakia modesta. The sequence continues at coordinate 6,909 of JBAJNP010012721.1, read as the reverse complement.
TGCTGCAAACTGATGCTGTTATTCAGATGCAGGTCAGACTTTTATGATGTTTCAATGCAGAGTTTCAGGAACTCTCTAAACTCAGCAGCCGGCTGTTTTAAACATACCAGAACTTGTTCTTTCTGTATGAATGAGAGTTTCCACCATTCATAAAAACAGAAATTCTGTCAGTAACTCACAGCTGTGTGTTCAGATGGCCGTGGATCAAGCTCAGAGACAGAACTTCACCTCTCTCTTCCTGTCGGGTGGAGGGGTGGAGTCCGTGAACCCCTGTCTGATCCTCATTGTACGGCGGGACAACGTGGTTGGAGACAGCATGGAGGTGCTGAGAAAGTCCAAAAACGTCGACTACAAGAAGCCACTCAAGGTACAAATACAGTCTTCTCCAGGAACATCGTCAGAGAGGATTCTAGAGGCGTTAATGGGCGTTAATGAGCATGCGGTTGTGATCTGCAGGTGATTTTTGTTGGGGAAGAGGCTGTGGACGCTGGAGGTGTGAGGAAAGAGTTCTTCCTGCTCATCATGAAAGAGCTGCTGGACCCCAAATACGGCATGTTCAGATACTACGAGGAGTCCAGACTCATCTGGTTCGCTCATAAGGTATTTCAGAGACAAGGCTATAGGCTAATAATAAACGTCATACAGGCAGACGTGTGTCACGGGTGTGTTTGTATGAACAGACGTTTGAAGACATTGATCTGTTTCATCTGGTGGGTGTTATCTGTGGACTGGCCATTTATAACCTCACTATAGTGGAGCTGAACTTCCCTCTAGCGCTCTACAAAAAACTCCTCAAGACCACCCCCACCCTAGAGGACCTGAAAGAGCTCATGCCTGACGTCGGAAGGTGAGTGTGTGTGTGTGTATGTGTGTGTGACAGGAGTTGTTAAATGAAATAAATGTTGATGTTTTGTTCAGGAGTCTTCAGCAACTGCTGGATTACACAGAAGATGATTTAGAAGAAACATTCTGTCTGAATTTCACAGTAAGAAACATCACCGTTAAATCCTCACACTGTTATAATATCAGTGGATCTGCAGTCACTTGTGTTTGTGATTCTAGATCACGGAGGAGAATTTTGGTGCTACAGAAGTATTAGAACTGGTTCCCAATGGGCTGGACATCAGTGTGAACAAATCAAACAGGTGCCGTGTCACTCTCCTCATGTTCATATGTGACCTTGAGGACATCGAGGTTTTCATTTAAATCTGTTCATTAATCTTTTATGTAGCAATCGCGGTTTATCAGATGGCGGCTCTACTCATCTAAACTCAATTCATATCAACTGTGTTTTGTTTCTAAATTTGTCCTTTGTTTTAATTTCCCTTGTTAAAATATGAACATTACAAGAGAGTCACACATTTCTGCTGTGTTACTGTAGTTGTAAATAAAGGTGTATTCAAGAGAAATCATGGTGTGTGAAAACATTCCAGCTGAATTCAGTGTCTGATTGTTTGTCTTCACAGGCAGGAGTTTGTCGACGCTTATGTTCATTATATCTTCAACACTTCAGTGGCTCCTCAGTTCACTGCCTTCTACTCTGGATTCCACAAAGTGTGTGGAGGGAAAGTTCTGGAGCTGTTCCAGCCCAGTGAGCTGCAGGCCATGGTGATCGGAAACACAAACTACGACTGGAAGGAGTTAGAGAAGGTACCACACCTGTAGAATGTGTGTGAGGAGAGTGTTGGTGAGTGTGGCGCTGACTGCAGGACTGTGTTGGTTCTCAGAGCACAGAGTATAAGGGCGAGTTCTGGGCCGAACATCCCACCATCAAGATGTTCTGGGAGGTTTTTCATGAGCTTTCGTTGGAGAAGAAGAAACAGTTTCTGCGTAAGTGACCAAACTTCTGCTTTAAAGCGTCACACACTTTGAGTGTGACCTTAAACTGCTAATAAAGAGAATTTGTAGATACATTCAAACTCTAGTTAGTTAGTTAGTTAGTTAGTCAGTCAGTCAGTCAGTTTGTTCACTGGCCCTGTGATCATGACTGACACAATCTTCACGTCGTTCTCCACAGTGTTCCTGACAGGAAGTGACCGGATCCCCATTCTGGGCATGAAGAGTTTGGCGCTGGTCATTCAGCCCACCGGAGGAGGCGAGCAGTACTTCCCTGTAGCCCACACATGCTTCAACCTGCTGGACCTGCCCAAGTACACTAGCAAGGAGACACTCAGAGACAAGCTGCTGCAGGCGATTGAACACAACCAGGGCTTTAACCTCGTGTGACGGGACACACGGTTCATCTGCAGAGCATGCGAGAGACGCAGGTTTCACGCGCTTCAGACTGCAGGAGACCCGCCGTCGGGTTGCTGTGAGGGGTTTGATATGAGAACTAACAGCCGTTGATATTTATTGTACATCTGAGGCTGTAACAGAATCAGTTGGTGCCATTGGGCTTAATAATAAATGCCAAGTGTACATCAGTATTTTGTTACTTACTCAAAGTTTGGACCACTACAAAGATTTTACGTTTTGAGTGTGTTTGCAGGTTTTATGTCTAAAGTAGTTACACTTCAAATGCTTAAATGTGACACTTTAAGGTTCTTTAGCGTAAAGTAGTTGGTTTGACTAATGAAGGACTTTAGCATTAGCAGAATATTTTAACTAAACCCATAAGTTAGAGTGACTGGTCCAGCCGTCGAGATCATGTTACTGCAGAACGTTTTCTGAACGTAAGACCTGAATTTAAAGAAGCCAAAATATCTAAATTGTGTCCTAATGGATGAATATTTTTGCTGAAACAGTTTTCTGCACATTTTGTTAAATAAAAATGTGTGTCTTTACAGAATCTTCTGTTCTGTGCCTTAACTATAAAGCTCTTTGTTTCTGATTGTTTTCTTTTTAAATAGTTTGCTGAAGTTTGAGTAAGTAGCAGAATCTGATGGCGGCATGTCTGATGAATTGTTGCTGAGTTGAACTGTTCTGAGGGACAGCACAGGTTTACAGTTGCATGATAATAAAGGTCACATGAAAGATCACTGGTTGCTGCGGTGATCATTGTGATGTTATTGAGTTATTACTGAGTGATCGTTTGAGCTGCTGTTAGTCGTAATCTCCTGCATCACACGCTACTAGTTGCTGAACCATTTAGTGTTTGTGTTGAGTTTGTGTAAAGCAATGATGAACAAATACTGAACTTTTTCCAGTGTTTGTAAATTGTAAATAAACACAATATTTTCCAATTATGTTTGTTTTTGTGTTGGTTTATGATCATGAGTCGGTTCAGTAAAAAGTATTACATCTATATATGAATAAAGCCTGACTGATCTGTTTAATTTACCCAGATTAGCAACAGTACGTGTGTAATAATGATTTATCGTTTAAGCTGTAGAGTCTGATTTCCCAGAAAAAAAAACTAAAGGACACTGAATGTCTGTGTGGGTGAAATGAAGCATTTGTAGCATGTTTTTACGATTTAAACTCTTTAATATGAAATGATCCACAAACAGCGGTGAAGATTTGAAGCAGTTTATTCTGCATGTCTTTGGCACTGAGGATTTCAGGGCAGGTGAGTTCCAGTGCTGTCTGGTCCACAGAGGAGCTGACAGCAGCTCCCATCAGTGGGGAAGCTCATGGTGGACCAGTTTATAATGGGAGCCGCAGGACGGACAGCGCTGGGGGTTTCCCTCATGAACCCAGAACCAAACAATCGCCGTGTTGTCCTCCTCACCTTCACAAATGACAAAGTTATTAAAAACATTCTTGCAGTAACATTAGTAGATGTTTCAACATTATGTATTAAAAATGTTATTCAGTTGTTAAAGGAACGTTTTAAAAATGTTACAGAATTAAACTTTAATTGATTTCTGGTAACCAAACAGTAACATTAATACAACAAATCTGAATATTACGAACATTCCTAGATCTTAATAATGGAAATGTTACTAAAATATTCCTGCAGTCTGAGATTATTAGCTTGTTTCACTGAGGTCCACAGAGTTTGTCTCAGGCCTGATAAAACACAGCTGATGAAGACCTCAGGTGTGATGAAGAGCGCTGGAGCTAAACTCTGTGTCACAGATGTTAAATCATCTGCTGTCATTGACGTCTGTTAATCAGGGTTGTGATAGTTTATTTCCTCATGGTTCTGTATGTCTTACACAGACAGCCGACCAGTCGCTTGTTATTGATGCTCGGGACGATATGAGGGTCGTCTCTGGTTCCGCTGTATTTCTTTGGCTTGAGGATGCTGTATGGGTCCTACACAACAGATGAAGAGACACGGTTCATCTCTCTGAGATAAATATACCGTCACTGAACGGTCAGTGTGTTACCTGGCCCTTCTTCATGGCCTGCAGCACGCGGCGCTCCAGCCCTGCAGCCTGTTCCTCATCTGACGGAATGCCTGGAACAAACATCATCGTTGGCAGTAAGAAAAGTGTGTAAGTTCAATGAAGAACATTTATGCTCCTTCTCAGCATCTGAGCTCATAGAATTAAGCTCCATTTTAGCATTGTTACAAACCTCCTTAAGATGCCAAAATCACCTTTTAAACATCTTTGCTTTGAGTTGTCGTACCTTATAAAAACAAACTCACTCAGACTTAAGCACAACAGATGTTATTAATAAAAGAGAACTAGAGAAATATGTATTAAAAATATGTATAATTGATTTAATTCTCTAGCGTTGTGTCACTGGGCTGCAGTTGCGGCGCGTGGCCGCTCGGTGTCGCCAGAGACCCTCATTCCTGCAGCGCCATGATCCAGAAGATCTGACCCACGAACTTCACTTTCATGCCAAAAAGGGCCGAACCGCGTCCAGCACGAACTCCAAATGACCTTCATTAGCTTCATTAACTTCATTACATTTCACTCCAGCCCAGCGCATTAATGTTATAAGTTACACGTATCGCGCATAAACTTTATATCAAATGTCACTTTCTAAAAATACGAGCAGGTGACGCGCGCGTCCGTCTGTGACATTGTGTCCTAACATATCTGTCACTCTTTTAAAGTAATGACAGCTGCACGTTATTGCACGTTATTATTGCGCTGAACGCTTTCAGTGGTTATTATGCGCGAATGTTATGACATGTGATTTCTGTGATCTCACCTCCGCCGGCCAGCGCGCGCTGGGCAGTTTTCAGCAGCACGTTTTGTCGGGTGATGAGAGCTGATCGAAAGGCTCTGAGCACAAGTTTGCTCGCCATCTTCACTTTGAGAGTTTGTGAGTTTGCGGTGCGCGTTCACCCGCTGACGGACACGAGCTGCGCGAGCGCGAGCGGCGGCGGTCATCACGCTGGCGGGCAGCGAACGGGTGAACCAATCAGAGAGCAGGACCGCTGGACGGCGACCAATGAATGAACGCATCGGTGAGCAGCGAACAGGTGCGTGTGTGACTGTAAAATCTCTTCCAGTTAAATAACAGCGATGATAATAAATAATAATAAACTCTGCTTTAACTCAACAGAGAGCTGCATTATTAATTAGTGGTTTATTAATATCTATAATAGACCTATTTATGTTTTATTTCTATAGAAACAGTCAAATGTGAAGTATTAAATAAGATGTTTATCTATGCATGTATGTTCATATGTATCTGTCTCTCACTGTCTGTCTGTCTGAAAAATACCATTTGTTACTTTGCACATTAATTTGATCAGATTATAAGATTTGTCATGTATAATGATTAAGTCTAAGACCAGTTTCCCTTCAGCACATAAACACTTTAATGTAAATGGCCACAAAAGCACACAGTTTGAATACATTATATGAACACATTTGACTCACAGAACCGACTGCATGAGGTTTCTGATTGTGAACAGAAATATTGGATAATGTTTGTAAAGACACCTTTGGCTCATTTATAATTATAAATTATGTTTAAATTCTTTCATTATTAATATTAATACTTAATTATGATTGGAATAAGTGTTCTGGTCATACTATTGGTCATATTATAAAATATTTGAATATATAAAATAAACATTAAAATCAACCTTGTGATAACCAATCACAAATCATTTCCTGAGCAAACCTTTCATGTCAAACAAACCCACGCATTTCAGCATTTAACCTTTTGAAACAGGCAGAAGTTGGTGTTGCCATAAACGATGAAACATAAATTGGTCAGTTTGATATCATTGGTCAGATATTTGCTTTCATATGCAGAACACACAACAACACAATAACACAAAAGCCAATGATCCACAGACTGTATGAAGTTATATTTCATAGTTTCTGAACTTCAGCAGAAGACCTGAAGGAGCGTCACCAGCCCAGCGGAACCTGTGGTGCCAGTAATCACCTGTCAAACATTCAACACTTAGTCCTTCAAACGCATCACAAAGCACAGATCTCTGTTTCACTGCTGTGTCTTACTGGAGGGCAGTGTTTGGTCAGATGTTTCTCCAGCGTCTGACGGAGTCACTTCACTTCCTGACATTCCTGCGTTTGGATCTTTTGCCGCTTCCAGCATTGGCTCCTTCTTGCTTCGAATGGCCCAATGCATTGACTGACCCAGCAGCCATTGCAGAAGAGACATAAATACAAGATTCATTACAGCCTAAACTCAGTTATTAAGAGTCACTCAGAACAGAAACGTACCATTTTAACAGAGTCACTGAGCGACTGCCACTCACTGAACGGGACTGCAATTCGACTTCTGAGCCAAAGGTCATAGTTCTTCCTTTTCTTCTCGTCTGTGAGAACATCCTTTGCTTGCTGCAACTTCTGAAACTCCTCAACTGTAAGAAGAAACATGTTGTTTGATTGAATCATTTACTTAGTTAATTAGTTATTTGAGTTTTACCTGCTTTGGGGTTTTCTGGATGTTTGTCCGGGTGACAAGCCAGGGCCCGAACTTTAAACTCATTTACAATCTGTTCAGTCTGGATGAGAGAGAGAGAGATTCAGAGAGAGGGAGGGAGATTCAGAGAGAGAGAGGGAGATTCAGAGAGAGAGACAGAGA
>JBAJNP010012719.1:0-13016 GCA_036877545.1 Yasuhikotakia modesta | reverse complement strand
AGACAGACAGACGGATGTAGAGATAGACAGATATAGACAGACAGATAAATGGATGAATGAGAGATTTAAACATCTGGACGTCTCAATTTCAAATCGATTGACATTCACAGTACTACATTACTCCCATCTATGGCAAACTAACTCCCACAATGTTTTACACTTTAATTTATTGTGGCAATAAAAAGCCACAGCAATAATCTGAAACATATTTGCATTGAGAAACAGCAAGACATGTCAGAATTTGCTGACACCCCAAAAGAACGCGACTGCCAGGCAGGCTTTCATTCTGACAACATTATAGACTCAAAATAAGCAAGACAATTTTATGTGCCGCGAGAGGAGCGGAACTGGGAGGCAAATTAGATTTTTCATAATATGTAATTTGTAATATTTTGTGGAGGACGTTACCAGAGATGTTTTTCCAGACGTACGGCGTCTCTCTGCTGAAGATGAGAGCAGGAATGCAGGAGGTACATGTGACGGCAAAGTTCACCATTTATCTGCGGTGAAATAAAATGGATCGAGATGTATCCTGCAGCCCAAATTGGAAGAATGTGATAGGAGTGACAATTTAATATTGCATCTACTCTCCTCTGGGCACAAATGGATCTAATTAAGATCTTTCATTAGATGCGACGCAGCCAAACCCACCCTGAAAACATGGATCTTATCAGAGCGCAGGACAATGGCAGGGATAGAGTCAAACCAAATCAAGTTATAGCCCCAACACGCAGGGAGGGGGACCAATTTTGACGACTTGATGACTTTATGAGGGTTACGCAGAGTTTAACGAAGAACAGAGAGCGCCGGATGTCTGATCGGGCCTCAGAACACCTGCTACGGTTCCTGCGGAGATTCCCCCTGCCAGGATTCTCCTCCCGTGAGCTAAGGAAACTGCGGAGACCCAACAAACAATTTTAGATTGTAATAACGTTTCCACTCAGTAACAAAAACGTTAAACAAACTTAAGACGAGCAAAAAAATGTTAAAGATTGTTCTACTAACATCTCTGCAAGAACATTTGATAACTTTAACAGAACCTTTACAGAACGCAAGAAAACATTCCGATAATGTTTCCCATTAGCCAGGAAGGCCTGCGCTGGTGTTTTATTTGTGTTTGCGCTGGTCTCTGATCAGCTCTGTAGTGGCCTCTTGCTGTTGATTGCGATTGACTAACACTGGGGCGTACGGGATTATTGTGAGAGGACCAGTCAAACTCTGCTCTTGTGTTGTGACGAAGAGTCTTTTTTTAATCAGGCCTCTTTGCCTGGCTGGATGCCCCCCTGATTAGAGGGAGATAATGAGACTCCCCTCCTCATCTTCCTCCTGGATCTCTTCATCATCTCAAATCACATCCATCACTGATTGCCGTCTCCTTGTATCTCTGCCGAATCACACACACACTCCAGTTAAACAGACCAACATACGGCTGGAACTCTAGAACCTGGTTCCCACAATGTGGGGTTCCATTAAATGTTCCGCTCAAATCATGCAAACTATCACACAATAACACAACTACTATAAATAAACACTATTGATCATTTGTTCACGATTACGAATACTAAAAACACTAGAGAAACATTTAGCATAGAATAATAATTGGAATAACAAAAAAACTAAAATATTAAAAAAAGTGTATTAGATGAAGCCAAATTAGGATTGTTTTGTTTTAAGTATATATATTTTTATATATATACACAAACAAAATATTCTTAATAATGGAAAGTTTTTCCTCGAAAGACACCGTCTTAAAAGAAATCTTTAAACACAATCACAACTGAACCCAAACTCCTTTAGAAACAGCTGAAAACAGAGAAGCTACTGCAGGCAGTGAAAGCAAACCAGCCCTGCAGGGTGTTGATGCTCCCGTGAGTGACAGAATCCAGTGAACTTGCCACATTTCATTCTGCTGTGTCTAAATTTAGGCCGCCAAGCTCCAATTTGTACACAATTTTGCAGTGTGGAATTTTAATGTCGACATTCAAATGTACTGGGCCAAACAGCTTCCTGTCTCCCTGCCTGCAGCTAACCCTGACTGACAGGCGAGCAGAGGCTTGACCGAAAGCTGAGAATAACTGATTAGCGACGTTGGCAAAAACCGCTGGATGCGCGGTTCCTCTGCCCCAAACTCCCAGTCACACATCAGAGCAGATTTATTTGATGCAGTATCAAACACAGCTAATCTTCTCTCTGTGTGAGTGCATCACTGGTGTAAATAAGAGATCTCGCTGTATTCCTATACGTAACGCATTCACTTTCTAATTAACACCGTTCGCTAAAGGCAAGTATTATTATGTTTGCTCATACTTACGGTTAAACAAATTAATCATGCTGCCACGAAACTCATTCTGCATTGTTTGTTCTGCAGACGTGGTAGTAAGCTACCGCCTAGCAACATCCTAGCAATGCCACAGCAAAACCAAGTTTAAACAACCACCAACAAAGCCAGAGCATATGAACTGAGGTTTAAAACACATGCAAAATGTAAAGATTCAATAAATAAAGTGACTAAAATTTGACAAACGCAGTCACAGAGAACACAGCGCAAACTGTAAGAAAGCTTCAAATATTAAGTCCATTTAAAATATTTGAACTAACAATTATAGTAAAAAAATACATTATTAGCCTTAAAAGATCCATATCATTATCTGAAGCACAAATGTTTTTACAGGCGTTACACCAGCTGTAATTTTATAATATAATCAATCGTACAAAAAGATCTTTTCCTGGAGAAAGAGGGAGAGTTAGTATTCAGGGTAAAACCGGTCCAATCCGATCTCTACTGCACATTTATAGACCCTAATTGATAACCACAATGCCATTACACTGAGCAGATGAGTGGGGCAAAGACGCTTAATGCAAATGGCAGGTGACAGCCCAAAGCAGGGCCACTTACAACAGCCATCTCCACACTGACAGCAGACTGGCTGCCAAACACAGGCCCAAATGAGATCTTCCTGACCCTGAGGGCACGCAAATGAGTCTCTGGCTCTTTCAACGGAAGATCTTTCCCAAGCCACTTACTGGAGCCCAAGGCAGCTCAGGAGTCAGAGGTTGAATGGATGCAGACCCGACAGGTTAATGGCTTCTCCTGTTTGGAGCCATTTACGATCCTAATAAAAATTAAATTCAAATCTTCAGCCATTTAACGTTCACACGCAGTAGAAAAACAAGGCTCACGTCCCTGTGCAGGAAAATTATTAGAGGAAAAAGTCTTCCTCCTTATGTTCCTGAAAAATTGTTCCATCCTAATTTATAAATTATAGATATTTAAATATTTTTAAAGATATTGTTCCCTTAAGTAGCTTGAAATGCTAGCTACAGTTTGTAGCTAACTACATTTTTAAAATCTAGCTTGACTGTAGTTTAATGACTTTACATTACGAGTAGCTCGTACATTACAACACGCCACACAACTGTTCAAACTAGCTTCCCCGGCACCGCTAATTACCTCGCAGTATTTACGTCACCGTAATCAAACATTTGCGGAAGATCAGTGGAACGGCACTTCTTCCGTTTTTATGTTTTTGTAATAAGAGCTTTAATTAAACTATGGGAAACACTCTTTGGAAACACGTTTTGAAAACGTAGGAACTGAGGGTGCCATAAAATTTCCCACAGGCAAGAAAAGGAACAATTTCCTAGACGGTTCAAGCAAATCCAAAACTTCAGAGCTCCAGGTTAAAGGTTATGCTGACTCGATGGCTTGCGCTATCTACTAAAGTGCCATGAAGAATCAGTAGATATCTCCAAGCACCTTCGTAAAATCCTCGTATGCCAAACTGCTGAGCAGACACACTGAAGAGCCCTTTATATTTGAATTTCATAAGACTAGAGGGAAAAAGGAAAACTACTCGCTCTTTGATTGCTTTAGTAAATTTGGATGCAAAAATCAATGCTGGATTTAATGAACGCTCGTTCCCTGTACTCTTCTGAATCATCACAGCGATTCTGGGGCACTTTAGCGTGTCAGTTTTGCTACTGTAGCTTTAAGGGTGACCGGTAGGAGCACTCAAATCTTTAGCCATGATGTCACGTTGCTACAAAACACCCGGGTCATCTGATCGGTGCTTTGCCAAAGCCGTCTCATGTGAACGGAGGGAACACTGGCGACCGGGTCAGCTCAACATAACAGTGGCACAGCACGCAATTCATACAAATCAATGCCTGCATCATCCCTCTAACGGGGAGCAGGACCCTATACAAACATACTGTACTGTTAATACACAATATATACACGGCTCTGTAATCTATAGGGTGGCGTCAAAGGTCATTCAGAGGTCAGCCACACAAGTGCCAATAATAAAGTATTAAAACTAGATTATTTTTAGTTTTTTAAGTAATGCCTGTACTTGCCAAGTCCAAAACTCACCTTTTATGGTGCTACAGCGCTGTGGCTGGTGTCAGGGTGTTGCAATGCAGTTTGTATGTTGGATTCTCTCTCAAACCTGTTTCCAATATGTTTACGTTTATGGGATTTTTGACCCACTTAATCATTCACCAGACACAAATCATAAACACGAAAGTAGAGATAAAATACAGCACATCTCTCTACCAAAACACCCTGTAGTCAAATGCCAAAATACAAAGTTAGTATTTTATTTAAATTTCTAACCATGAGCCTCAGTGCATGCAGTGCGTGTCAACCATTCAAAACTATATTTGGACATCTAAAAAATTCAAATTACTACAATAAATAGATTAACTGTAATATGTACAGTAAATATACTTCTGAAAGCTTATTTTGGCTTTAAAAAAACTCCAGCAAGCCCACATATATCTTGCTAAACAAACAGTGTGTGTTCTTTGATACAGACCTCTGTAGCGTATCTTTGTAATTTCAAACTAACACCAATACTCCACAATGACAAACTGAAGCAATACCCCCTCTGCGACTTTATCTTAATGATCTGATGTGCTTTACACTCGAACCCGGAGTCGATAGATTATTGTACAGTTATGAAGATAGATCGCGGCCGCTCATAACTCCTTATAGGACCCAGGAGATGGCTCGGCTGATACACCTCACGGTCTCTGTTCACAAGAACTCACGCAGAATCTCAATAAGCTTTCAGCCTTGATAAACAGTCTAAAGAATGGAAAAACATTTTCACATTACGGAGCGGGGGGGTGAGAAAGAAACGGGAGGAAAAAATTGAGCGCTTGCCCCTCAAAGCGATTCTGAAAAATTAATATGCTAATTAAGTGCTTGCTTGGGGCGAAATCTTCGAAACTTTAGCAAGGGAGTTATAAGCACTTAACAAATTACTTACACCATTACGCTGGAAGCTGTATACATTTTTAAAAAGTGACTGTACTGCTCCACGCTCTCGCTTTGCACAATACATCTCGCTTTTCTTCCCAGACATTTTCTCCCCAGCTGCCATTTAGGAGTATAAAAACGATATCAGACTTTTTTGTCCTTCTGTGAAATATTAAGTATACTGTCAGGCGAGAAATTTATCGGCGCCGCGCATCGTTCTGAAGCAGACCTTCAGCAATCCTTTCTACTTCTGAAACGTCTGAACTCAGTGAAATAATCTCCTCCAAGCTTCACATCAGTTTAATCTGTGGAGGAGACAGAGAAGAGTTAACAAACACCCTCAGCATCCATCGCTACAAACTCTGAATTCACAGAAACCACTTCTATAGGCTTTGCTGCACGCTGAACCCGTTTGTTTGCATTTGTTTGCTTGTGTGTGTGTGTGTGTGTGTGTGTGTGTGTGTGTGTGTGTGTGTGTGTGTGTCTGTGTGTGTGTGTGTGTGTGTGTGTGTGTGTGTACACAGACATACCAGCCAAGATGACTGAGCAAATTCTGACCAAACAACCCAGAGCCATGTCTGAAATCATGAGCAATGTCTTCTGCACAAATCCCAATCCTTAACATTTCCTTAATGTTTCTATTAATCAACAAAAATGTTAAATATGTAATTTTGAATGTTCTAGGAACGTTCAAAACATAAATTGTAATGTAATATTATTATTTTAATAATAACCTTTTATGGTGCTACAGCGCTGTAGCTGGTGTCAAAATTACTACAAAAACATTTATATCATCATTAAGTGAACTTTGATACAACATTAGCCAACGTTTTGAGAACGCTCCCTATTAGCAGGGTACAACTGTGAACATCATCTGTGATTTTAATTCAGAAGAACTTAAAGGAACAGTTTGCCAATAAATGCAAATTCTGTCAATTATTGTTTCAATCCCAGCATTCATTCTTCAATGAAGACAAAGGGAGACATTCACTGGAATGTTATCTTCTGTCCAATGAAAGCAAATGGGGACCGACACTGCCAAGCTCCCAACAGAACAATAAAGCACAATTAATAATATTCCACATTTTCTGAAGCTATACGATAGCTTTGTATGAGGAACAGAGTGAAACGTATGTCACTGTTTGCTGCAAATCTTGCCCTTCAGTGCAGCTCTTGGAACTAATTTGCATCCACATATATTCAAATATGTCCAGTTTAAATATGCAGAATTACAAATGAGTTTTAAGAGCTGCAGTAGATTTCGCCGAGTGAATAATGACAATTTCTCATCATTTTTAGAGCTCAAAGCATCCAGTCTCCTTCCCTCTCATTGTATAGAAAAGAGCTACAAGAACGAGAGATTTAAATAATGACAAAATTTAAAGCGGTAGTTCACCCCAAAACTAAAACTCTCAAACTTTGACTTTTTCTTCTGAGAAACACAAAAGAAGATATTTTAAGTGGCACTGACCGTTGTGTTCACCCATTGTACGAACACAAAACTACTGAGAAGAAAAAATGAGTAAATCATGGAAAAAAAAACAGGCTTAATTTACACTACCCAATTTGCCAGTTTGTGTGTTGCTACAAATCAAACCTGCTACCTTGGCGTTGCAAGCGCACTGCTCTACCAGCTTCAGTAACACACATCAGGCTGTATCTATAATCACAGCCACCAAATCAAAACTGGTTTGAAGAAAAACAATCTTGTCCACCAATAAACAAGTGAATTGCACATAAAGTGTCTGTTTGGCTGGCGGTGGATAATTAGGGTCCAGCTGGCCAGCAAAAGCCGTGGACTGATGCAAAACAAAGGTGATGGACAGGCCAGATTCCACATCCACATCCAGCCCAGACATCAAGGCCCGATCTCCTTCCACCGCCACAGCCTCTGAATAGGTTACTGAACACAGGCTCAGAATGGAGACGTGGCCCAGATAACAAACACTGGGACATCGCAGGCATGGGACACAAGCCAGCTGCCTCTCTTCTCAGCCTGGAACAGACTCACTGAATAGATATGCTTTTACTTTTTATTCCAAGGTGTCACCATCTTACAAGAAGATCATCCAAATGGAGATCAGAAATTGGACCGGTATTCAGATACTCCATCATGGAGACAGAACCAATGAGAGGTTGTTCCCCAGAGCTTTGTATGACGCTCAGACACTGGACCACCTCTGGGTTGTGTTTGAGGTCCACAAACAACATGGCAATCTTCCAAAAGCACTCAAACCCCAGAGCTAATGCACTCTCCATCGCTCCCACCACAGCCCTGACGCTCTTCTGCTGTCACCCAATCTGATGATTAGACTCCAGTTTTAGCGTCTGGATGTAACATTTGCCATTTTCAGAACATGCAAACATACAAAAGCAGCTGGCAAAAATGTCAGACTACAGCAACATTTCAACGTTTCCTTCTTACTATTGTAATTGCTTACAATGACATAGGGCTGTACACTGTGCTTAGATAGACAAAGCAAACTAGCCAAAATCTCTACAAAAACCACAAGGCCACGTCTCCTACAAAACACATGACTGTGATGCAAATACATGATGCAGGCATGAGTAAATCCTATTATAGCATTAGGACCGAATGCAATGATTGGATAAACACCTTTCACGGAAGATTGTTACTTATATAAATAAATTTAGAATACTTCACTTGAAAAACATTTTATGGAAAAAATGTTTCTGAAAAAATAATTACAGTCTTAACAGAAAGTCCACATGGACATTATACGTTATACACAACATTACTGTTATCAGAGTATCATTCTTTTTTATGTGGCAATCTATTTTCCTCTAAAAAACGTTTGTGTTAAAAATAGACCCAAAAATTGCTGCAAAAGAACAAAATGAAAACACTTTGGACAAATGCATGATGGCTACATATATTTATAGGCCAAAATGCAAATAAAAAAAGTGCTGACAAAATTAAGAGCCACTAGATAAAACACCGAACAATTATCTGTCCATAAAGTCCATAAAACTGCAATAATCGCCAAGCCTCAAAAAATGTTAGCATGCTCCTGAACAAATACTTCCACTCCATAAAACAGCTATTTCCTGTCTGCCTCAGCCAGTTTGTAGTGGGTCGTGGGGGTATACCGACTATCATTCCAGCATTCCGAATCATGGTGCCTTAAGGCGACGGATGCAGCGTGAGATTGATTGCTCCGGATGAAAGTAAAAGGGATAAGGTGCAGTCGGAGCGGGCGAGATGGCTCTGGGAGAGGGCACTTTCACTTTAATAGGACAATTGATTGATTGATAACAGTGGGTTCTTTCCTGCCACCTCCTTCAGTGACTTTTCCACAGCCCGTCGATAAACTGTTCCACGCTCGGCACGCCATGCTGGCTGGAGATTTTAAGAGTTATATAATCCCTATTGACGTACCAGCATTAACCGTCCTCACACAATGCGTGTAAATCGCAGGGCTAGATTAAGGAAGTTACTGGGCATAGGAAGGATTATTGCCGGTGAGCGAGGCAAACCTTTGCGATATCCCACCACTGGAAGAATCGCTCTCATCTTATCATTCTCTACCACCGAATTCATTTGTCATTTGTCGTTGTTCTACTGAATTTTGCCTGTGAGATTTGGACTCCCCTGCTTCTGATTGGTTCACAGGCTGAGGACGCTGCTACCCGATAGGTTCCTGCGTGTAGAGCCCGGTCCCACTCCTAATCCTAACCATAGAGAAGAAACAATGGAGTTATAATCTCATGGGAGACAGATTTGGATACAACACCACATTTGGAAAATTTAGGCAGAAAGAACCGTGTTATCACTTCAGAGCGGGCAGCCATTCAGAGGGGAAACTATGGCGACAATCGCACCTTAAAATCAAAGGAGAGCTTGTTTGCTGAGCGAACAGAGATTGCTGGAGGCTTGCGGATGAGCGCAAGCAAAACAGCATTTCCTTTGATTGTTACTAGGCAGCGAGCGGCTAACAGAACCTCAAGTAAGGGATTAACTCACAATTAGGACGATGGCTCTTATGAGTGACTCTGCCTTGGGAGAGAGGCCACACTTTTGTCAAGCTACGTGCCACACAGCCTCCAAACTACAGCGTATATGTGCGTGTGACTATACATAACATTTCCGCTCTGTGCAGCGGTTTCCATCACCACGGGGAAAAAAAACTGTGTGACATTTTGTGCCCGGACAGCCATGTTTTTCCGACGGCTTTAAGTAGCTCTGATCAATGGTCTTCTCTCTCTGAGTGATTAGTTTAATCCCACCTGTGGTTTTCAAGGACTAAAGCCATCAGAAAAGCATTTTCACTCAAGCTAACCAAAAGCCCACACATATGTTCGACCGGGGCAATTATTTCCTGTGAAAAGCTACTCTCACAATCTGCACGACTTAAACAAAGCAACACACTCAATAACAACAACAACTTTGAAATATACACATAATTACGTTTCCATTTAATCCTATGACAGCAAAACTAGACTTTTGTCACTTTTAATCCATATGTGTTAGTCTGAAGTACATCTACAAGCTAGTGTAATGCTAAAAAATCACTTTTGATGGATGTACAAATTTAAAGTTTATCTTTCTCTTCTGGAAAATGAAGAAAAATATTGATGACTCATTTTGCACCAGACAGGCAATCAAAAGACGTTTTTTCCTCAGTACGGCCCACAACATGTTCTGACTTCCTGTTAAAAAAATGCCACATCAACAAAGAAAACTACACTCATCACATGAATTAACAAGGGCATTTAGCAGACACTTTACACAAAGTCCTTTAGTTTCACATTTGGAACCGTTGTAATCAACAGATGGCAAGCAATTCACAACGCTATCTGTTAAGAAAATAACAGCTTACTGTACAGATACAAACAAGTTCTATCTAGTACAAATAAACCTAATGGAGAAACAATTAAACCTTTTAAAAAAAAAAAGGACTTTTCTTCACACTTAACATGGCTGCGTTTTTAACACGTCTGAAAAACAAGCACCAAACGATCCGTTTCGACTGGAGTAATTCAGCACAGGTTGACTGGATTTTAAGAGAAATTCTAGCGTGTGCAGAAACACGCAGCACAACTGCAGCAGAGCCTTTAGCACATGTTCAAACACACAAACACACACACACACACAGACAGAGAGCTCTGTTCATCCATGTGTGACCTGCCTCTGCACTGCTGCAGGGGTCGGCTGTAGTGGGAGTGTTTTTCTCGGTTAAAAACGCCTCTCTGAGTGTGCTGCCGCATCGAGCGCCGAGTCCTCACCTCTCTGAAACACTCCATTACTCTCAGCCGGCCCCGCTTGCACACATCGGCACTCCAGAGCCCCGCGCTTTAGTCAGGCCCTGCCTCCGTCACCCCTGGCCTAGATAGAGCCACTCTGTTGGTCTGTGACATGAGAACCCCCCCTCTTCCTCCTCACCTGCTGAAGACTGTGACGCCATCTACACGCAAACACAGCCTGAACTTCACGTTTTACACACAGACTTTTGCTGACAAAACACGTGCCGTGCTGACTGACTAATTGAGCGTGTTTTGCCACTACTTTAAAACGCAGCCTTCAAAGGTTTATCAAGGCTATGTGGGCTTGGGTAAATAGCCTGTCGCAACTAAAGCCGGAAAAAACTCCTGGCTTATTTGTTCCGAGCGCATGCATAACGTAATGCTCGTTCTTGCATTATTGTGGCTGTAATAAGTCAGCGCTCAAACCAGGGGCGATACTGTCAAATAAAAATTTGTTTATTAAAGGGGACGTGTTATCGCTCAGCTAGCTAGAAATAAATATGTTGACAGTTTAATAAAGGTTTAGGTGTTATTTCTGTGAAAATGTAAATTTAAACAATGATTGTATTCTAATAAGTTTTAAACGCTCATCTTCCATCACCAAAAGTCTTGTTCATGGCTCCATCAACCCTGCTGGGACGGTCAAACTAACAGACTGGTGCAACTGGTCTTAATAAACTGGATTCTCTTCAGAATGCAACTGGCCGCATGTTTTAAACTACCAACCATGTGCAAACCCAAGCTTGCCTAGCTAAACAAGTTTGCGGTCAAATGCATGCATTAAGCATGTCTGGGGCACAAAATTCAATCAATCCAGAATCATTAATCTGAAAACAACACAAACCCAGTAATCCCACTTACATCTACTTCCTCAATCAATTAAAATGTTTTATGTGCGCATTTGTAGCTCCTCTGAGGTGATCAATATGGCTTCACAGGCATTTTAAACATGAAACACGTCCTATCCCTTTCTCAACGTTTGATTCAGAGGTTCAGTGAGTTAAAATCCATTCTACTCAAACTCTCTCACTTCCCCAGAGAAGTGGAAATGCGACGTGCCTCTAATTTAACATCTGTCACACAGTGATATCAGCTTGGGGATAGAGAGAGAGAGAGAGAGAGAGAGGATGTAAAAATGACTTTGAGAGTTATTTGAACTCAACCAAGCTGGCTGCTCTAATTAATAAAGACTCAACACAACACCGCAGAGCCCACGATCAGTTTACACAGTAAACAGGCCAGTGGTTCTGCCTTAGCAAGATAAGGCTTGTTCAAACCGATTTCGAGTGCAGTTCTGAGTGGAGCCGCCATCGGCCGCAGTTTCTCTCTCGCTCTAATAGGAGCCATTAACGAGGGGCATAGCCTTCTCTCCCGCTCCTGGAGAAGCGTTCTGTATAATTGAGGCTGCAGAATGGCTCTCCATAACTGGGATTTAAACGGCACGGGTGCAATATTTGGATGAGTGATTTTGCCAAAGGTTCTCGCTGCTTTCTCAAGCTTCGCTGCCCCTTCGCTGTACTTCAATTTCGGCTCAAGCGGTCTCGCCGCAAAACGCGCAACCATCTGCCCTGGAAAACGCGAATATTTTCAACAGGATGTTGCTGTAATAAACGCGGCGCTTTCTCGACAGAAGCGGTGCGGTTAGATTCTACAGTAGCCCACCCTCCTCCTGTACCCGACTGCCAAAAGCACAACAGCAACATACTTGAAACACACACACACACACACACACACGGATGCAGAAAGTGTTGCATAAAAAAGCAGCTATGCTGTCGCATACATTGGGTTCTACTTGAAAAGCCCTCTCTCCTTTATCCGGGAGAATTGCTCCTCTTTTGTTCTGCATAAATGCCAATTACCTAATTCTCTCTAGCATGCAAATCAGATGAAATGAGGGCACGGCAGATTGCCCACGGAGCGCGGCACCGCGCCGTTTCCACAGTGACAGGAAGGGTACCTTTTGGGACACTTCTCTACTTAACACTTTAATCAGACTCCATTTAGAGGCAAAAAATGTAATAGATTTTTTTTGCTGTCACTCTCTCTAGCTCTCTTCAAACCTTGTGAATAATAACAATCACTTAGCCTTCAGGCCGGTATACTTCAATTGTTGCCAATAGCTTGCACTCTGCCATCCCTAAATTTGAGAGCGCTAAATTTTCGCAAACCAAATAGAATTTGCCAGTTCATATTACTGTAATTTCATTGCCTTTTCACACCACTGGAAATAACCAGTAATTTCCATGGCCATCCACCAGTGCCTGTTCTGTTTGGCAAAGAGTGCGGAGTAAAAGTCAAACAAGCCGTCTACAAACCAATCTCAATGTGTCTGATATGAACAGACCTCTGTGTGCCGTGACTGAACACGTGTACAGTATAATAATTATAACACCTTGTCTTTCAACACAGTCTTTGAGGAAACAGGCAGACAGAAAGTGATGTGTGTGAGTGTGTGTGTGTTTGTGTGTGTGTGTGTGTATACATGTAC